>WNWK01055314.1:0-11314 GCA_009830355.1 Cherax destructor
TAATGACAGTTTGGAGGGTTTTGCCAAAATCAGTCATTCCAGTTGTTGTTAACTTTTGTTCAAGGCTGAGGATTTTGTTTTCAAGTTGTGTCATCCTGGTACAGTGGACCCCCGAGTTTCGTAAACCCCGGAAATCGTACATTTATGTAAGTATAATATTGTAAGTGCTTATGGAAAAGTATTTTTGGGGGTCTGAAATAGACTAACCTATGTGAAATTTTTCCTTAAGGGAGTAAATTCGTTCGGTAATGGCACTTGAGCAGACTTCAGGAGTAAAGTTTTTACGAAACTCGGGGGTCCACTGTATCTTGTAGTTGAAGTGCTTTACGTTGGTCCATATTTTCATTGATTAATTTGATGATGTATGACTTTAGTGTATCTGGATCATTCGTCATACCTGATAGATTATCTGGGGTGAAGCCAGTGAAGGGGGAGCTTGTGGGGGAGGCAGCCATGTTTGTTGTTGATGCGTCGCCCTGGGTGGTGGTGAGGGGGGTGTAGGGTGTTCCGGCGTCCTGGGAGGTGGTGAGGGGGGTGGAGGGTGTACCGGCGTCCTTGGTTGACAAGTTAATTAGTAGATTTCTTGGTGTTTTCTTGTTGATTCTGGAAATGGTTCTTCTGCAGTTACGTCTCATTTGAACACAGTAGTCGGGGAAGTTGGTGCTGTAAGATGAAGCTGTAGGCTGGTAAGCTGTAGGCTGGTAAGCTGTGGGCTGGTAAGCTGTGGGCTGGTAAGCTGTGGGCTGGTAAGCTGTGGGCTGGTAAGCTGTAGGCTGGTAAGCTGTGGGCTGGTAAGCATTTGTTTGGCAGCGGGGTGATGCTTTGGGTTTGTGGGCAGTCTTCCTTTAATCGTCAGTTTATTTGGTTTGTAGGTCTCACTGCTGGTATTCTTGGGTCAGTCTGGATGCTACGTAGGTTAGTGCAGTTTTGCTTGCAGCTAGGTCATCATATGAGCATTGATAAACTCTGGGTGATGAGAAAAATATGGAGCTCAGATGCCGCTGGTGCCGCTGCTGCTACTGTCATGTTAACTTAATTGTGTGTTCGCTACCTTTCTTTCTACTTGATCAGTCGCCCATAACCTATACAGTCCACTTAAATTTAATCATACCATAATTATTAATATTATCTACTCAGATTTATTTATACTGGTCCAGAGTGCAGTGGGCTAACGTGAGAATATTGACGGTACCCCTTGGGTGCGGCCAGGAGTGGGTAAAGTTCTCACATACCTTAAAGGGAATGACTGCGGTAAAATTATACGAGTCAGTCATCTCCCTGGGAGTTTGTTTATTGCTAGTGGCGGTGTCCCAGATAGACTTATCTCCCACAATTCCCCACAGCGCCCGTATAAGTGAGGGCCCTACAGTAGCCTGGAACTTAGCCTGCTGTATAAGTGAGGGCCCTACAGTAGCCTGGAACTTAGCCTGCTGTATAAGCAAGGGCCCTACAGTAGCCTGGAACTTAGCCTGCTGTATAAGCAAGGGCCCTACAGTAGCCTGGAACTTAGCCTGCTGTATAAGCAAGGCCCTACAGTAGCCTGGAACTTAGCCTGCTATATAAGCAAGGGCCCTACAGTAGCCTGGAACTTAGCCTGGTGTATAAGCAAGGGCCCTACAGTAGTCTCAAGTTTTCACAAGGAATGAAACTTGAGTAACAAAATAAAAGTGGGGCAACTACAACAGGTATACCTGCATGGTGGGGATACCTCACTAACTACAACAGGTATACCTGCATGGTGGGGATACCTCACTAACTACAACAGGTATACCTGCATGGTGGGGATACCTCACTAACTACAACAGGTATACCTGCATGGTGGGGGATACCTCACTAACTACAACAGGTATACCTGCATGTTGGGGATACCTCACTAACTACAACAGGTATACCCTCATGTTGGGGATACCTCACTAACTACAACAGGTATACCTGCATGTTTTGGATACCTCACTAACTACAACAGGTATACCTATATGGTGGGGGATACCTCACTAACTACAACAGGTATACCTTCATGTTGGGGATACCTCACTAACTACAACAGGTATACCTGCATGTTTTGGATACCTCACTAACTACAACAGGTATACCTATATGGTGGGGGATACCTCACTAACTACAACAGGTATACCTGCATGGTGGGGGATACCTCACTAACTACAACAGGTATACCTGCATGGTGGGGGATACCTCACTAACTACAGGTGCTTCTCTACTTAAGATGGTGCAAAAGCAATCTGGAGATGAAACATAAGATAAACACCCAGCACAAAGGCAGCAAGTCCTTAACTTTTATTAATTTATTTACTTTTCAATACAGTGGACCCCTGAGTAACGAACACCCTGGAAATCGTACAATTATGTAAGTATAATATTGTAAGTGCTTGTGGAAGTGTAATTTTGGGGGCCTGAAATAGACTAACCTACGTGACATTATTCCTTAAGGGAGTAAATTCGTTCGGTAATGGAACTTGAGCAGGCTTCTGGAATGAAGTTTTTTCATTACTCGGGGGACCACTGTACTGCAGCAGTTAGAATGATAACACATTCACACTCCAGACAACATACTCCACCAATTTTCAAAAATCTAAACTTACTCACCATACAAGACATTCATACTTTTTACTGTGCCTACTACATACATAGAACACTCTATGCAAATATTAACCCACCACTCAAACTTCTCCTTACCAATTTTAACAGGACACATGACCATAACACTAGACACAGATCACTCCTCGATGTTCCCCGTGTCCATCTAACACTATGTAAAAACTCAATGCATATAAAAGGCACGAAAATTTGTAATTCATTACCTGTCAATGCCAAGGAAACCCTGCCTGTACCCCAATTCAAAAAGATGCTAAAAAACCACCTTCTCACCCAAACTTAAATGCTCAATACCAAACATTCCCAACAAAGTAGAATAATCACTTAAATGTAAAAACCTGATTACTCACCTAAATGTAAAAACCTGTTATGAATAATACATACAGTGATATGTTCAACTTATATTCAAACTTTATAACATAGATACACAATTATACTTATTATATACATTATCAACCATAATTTTTTACTATGTAGTCTAAGTAGTCCTAAGAATGCCCGCAATGCGCAGCATATTAGGGGCTTTTGGCATGTACATCTCTTTTATACCTATGTATCATGTAAACCCAACAATGTATCTTTGTACCATGTCTAAATAAAGTATTATTATTATTATTATTATTATTATTATTACTGGTATTTATAGTACAGTGGACCCCCGAGTTACGAGCACCTCGGAAATCGTACAATTATGTAAGTGTAATATTGTAAGTGCTTTTGTAAGTGTATTTTTGGGGGTCTGAAATTAACTAACCTTCTTGACATTATTTCTTAAGGGAGAAAATTCATTCGGTAATGGCACTTGAGCAGCCTTTTGGAATGAATTTTGCTAGTAACTCGGGGGTCCACTGTAATTATTTTTTTATTTACTAATTCTGTGACAGTAGTTATTTAGTTACTTATTTGTCATATACAGTGGACCCCCGGTTATCGGCCGTTCCTCTTATCAGCCAAGTCGCTTATAGGCCAATTTTTCGGCTACCACTTGTCGACCATTATTTCGCTTATCGGCCCGAATGGGACGCATCCACCCACCTGATGGCAGCCTCTTGCATCAGTCTGGCTTTGTCTGTGGGCGAGTGAGGAATCTTCTGCTTACGCACCAGGGTTTTTGACGTACTAGTACGCCTAAATTCTAGCGCCCTCAAATCAAGCGGAAACAGGCTGGTAGGCCTAGATGCGAGAGAATGGGTCTGTGCGGTCAGTGTGCAAAGTATAAAAAAAATCCTGCACCACACAGTGCGTAATGAGGAAAAAAAACTCCGACCGTGTTTTTGGTTTAAAATAGCGACTTTGCAGTCTATTTTCATATGTATGGTTGTATTCTCGTTTTCTTGGTCTCATTTGATAGAATGGAAGATATATTACAGAAATAGAGATAATTTTGATTAGTTTCACGATGACAAGCACGTACCTTGAAACTGAGCGCAAAGTAGCAAAAATGTTCGATTTTTGCTGATGTTCAAGAGTAAACAAATCACGCAATGCGTCCAATACACATCAACTGGTGAGTCTAATATTCTTTGCACAAGTGCGCTGATATTATTTATACTGTTTTTACAATTATGCAATAGTATACATAACAGAAAATCTTCTATTTTTTGTGAGAATAAAAATTCAAAATGGAAAGCAAAAGTAATATAAGAGGGGCCTGGAGACGTGACTAATGAACAGATAAAATGCTATTTTAGTGCCAGGAATGTCTGTCTCGTTTATTCTGGACCCTATTTTGAAATTGGCAAATTTTGAAATTTGTGTGAAATTGGCCAAATTGCCAATTTCTGACCACTTTATTGGGTAGTTCAAATCGGTAAATTGGCAGGTTCTTGTACTCAATTGATAGAACAAATGGAATTCTAGCGAAATAGCTAAAATTTTGGTAGAGTGAAACATTGGAATTAGCCGAAAATAGGGCTCAAAGTGGGCGAAATCACCGATGCGTAAACATCGTCAATACCACTAACTTTGCGAGAGCATAATTCCGTTAGTTTTTCATCAAATTTCATACTTTTGGTGTCATTATGATCGGAAAAGAATTCTCTATCATTTTGTAAGAATTTCCCCGAAAAATTGCGACCCTGAGAACGAGTTTGGGAGAGGGCCTGTCGACCCTGAAAGTGTTAACCCTTTCGGGGTCGGTGCCATACTAGTACGTTTTACGAGCAGAGGTTGGTGCCGTACTAGTACGCCCAAATTCTAACAGCCTCAATTTAAGCAGAAAACGTCTGGTAGGCATACATATGAAAGAATGGGTTTGTGTGGTCAGTGTGCGCAGTATAAAAAAAATCCTGCAGCACACACTGCATAATGAGAAAAAAAAAACTGACCGTTTTTTTCGATTAAAACAGCGACTTTGCAGTCAATTATCGTATGGTATTTATTGATGTATTCTCGTTTTCGTGGTCTCATTTGATAGAAGGGAAGATATATTACAGAAATAGAGATGATTTTGATTGGTATGACAATGACAAGTACAGTGGTACCTCGACTTACGATATTTTTTCTTTCCAGAATGCTGTTCAAGTGTCATTACCAAACGAATTTATCTCCTTAAGAAATGTTGTAAAATAGACTAGTCCTTTTAGACCCCCAAAATTACACTTACAAAAGCATTTAAAAAAATAAACTTACATACAAGGGTGAGTTTGGGGACCATCGTAAGTCGAGGTACCACTGTACCTTGAAATTGAGCTCAAAGTAGCGAAAATGTTCGATTTTTGACGATGTTCAAAGAGTAAACAAATCACACCATGCGTCCAATACACATCAACTGGTGAGTCTTATATTCATGCACAAGTGCTCTGATATTATTTATACCATTTTCACAATGATGCAGTTGTATACATAACAGTAAATCTATTTTTGTCTGAGAATAAAAATTTAAAATGGAAAGCAAAAGTAATGGAACAGGGGCCTGGAGACGTGGCTAATGAACAGAGAACATGTTATTTTAGTGCCAGGAATGTCTGCCTTGTTTACTCTGGACCCTATTTTGAAATTGGCATCGTTTGAAATTTGTGTGAAATTGGAAAATTGCCATTTTCTGATCACTATTTTGGGTATATGAAATTGGTAAATAGGCGGTTTCTTGTACTCAATCGATAGAAGAAATGGAGTTCTAGCGAAGTAGCTATAATTTTAGGAGACTGAAACATTGGAATGTGTCGAAAATAGGGCTCGAAGTGGGTGAAATCGCCGATGCGTCAGTGTCATAGATACCGCGAACTTCGCGAAAGCATAATTCCGTTAGTTTTCTATCACATTTCATAATTTTGGTGGCGTTATGATCAGAAAAAGATTCTCTATCATTTCATAAGAAAAAATTAATTTTTTTTTTTTCCAAAAAAATTTCGACCCCAGGAACACGTTTCCGAGAAGGCCTGTCGACCCCCAAAGGGTTAATTGCAACTGCGAAATAAGTAACCATGGCCCCAAAGAAAGTTCCTTGTAAAGTTCCTTTGGTAAAGAAAGTGAGAAACACGATGGAAATTAAAAAAGAAATAATTGAGAAATATGAAAGTGGTGGGCGGGTGTTGGAACTTGCCAGGATGCATGGGAAAAACAAATCAACAATCAATTCTATCCTGGCAAAGAAAGAACAAATCAAGGAAGCTAATGTTGCGAAAGGAGTAAATGTCCTAATAAAACAAAGGTCACAAATAATGGAAGATATGGAGAAGTTATTGTTGTTGTGGATCACTGAAAAACAATTAGCAGGAGACAGTGTTGTGAGAAGGCAAGGCAGTTGCATGAGGATCTTGTAAAGAAAATGCCTGGAACAAGTGCTTCTTTTAGTGAACTTAGGGCCTGCAAAGGCTGGTTTGAGAGATTTAAGAAGCATAGTGGCATACACAGTGTGGTAAGGCATGGCAAGGCTGCAAGTTCTGACAAATGTGCAGCTGAAAAATATCTGCATGAATTCAAGGGGTACATAGAGGCTGAAAAATTACAACTCCAACAAGTGTTCATTTGTGACGAAACAGGCCTGTTTTGGAAGAAAATGCCAAAGAGGACCTACATTACACAGGAGGAAAAGCCACTGCCAGGACAAAAGCCTATGAAAGACGGGCTTACTCTTTTGCTCTGTCCTAACGCTAGTGGGGATTTCAAAGTGAAGCCTTTACTAGTGTATCACTCTAAAAATCCCCGAGTGTTCAAGAAAAACAATGTCTTCAAGAGTAAATTGTGTGATGTGGAAAGCTAATAATAAGGCATGGGTCACAAAGCAAATTTTCAAAGAGTGGGTCAATGAAGTGTTTGGCCCCAGTGTGAAAAAATACCTCCTGGAAAAGAAATTGCCACTCAAGTGCCTCCTGATAATGGACAATGCTCCTGCTCATCCTCCAGACTTGGTAGACCAATTGTCTAGGGACTTCAGTTTTATAACTGTGAAGTTCTTGCCTCTTAACACCACTCCTCTCATCCAGCCCATGGACCAGCAGGTCATTTCTAACTTCAAAAAACTCTACACAAAAGCAGTGTTTCAAAGGTGCTTTGAAGTGACCTCAGACACTAATTTGAGCCTAAGAGAGTTCTGGATGAATCCCTTCAGTGTCCTCCATTGCATAAGCCTTATAGGTAAGGTTTGGGAGGGAGTGACTTCCAATACTTTGAACTCTGCTTGGATATAATTGTGGCCAGATTGTGTCCAAGAGAGGGATTTTGAAGGGTTTGGGGCTGACCCTGACCCTGCCGACCCTCTGCCTGTTGTGGAATCTATTGTGGCATTGGGGAAGTCCATGGGGTTGGAGGTTAGTGGCGAGGATGTGGAAGAGTTGGTGGAGGACCACAGGAAAGAGCTAACCACTGAAGAGCTGCAAGACCTTCATCTGGAACAGCAACAGACCACAGCTGAGGAACTTGCTTCAGAGGAGGAGGAAGAGGGAGTGAAGGAGGTGCCTTCTTCAGTGATTAAGGACATGTGTGCAATGTGGACTAGGTTGCAAAGTTTTGTGGAGAAATACCACCCTGAGCAAGCTGAAACAAGCCATATCTGCAACATGTTCAGTGACAAAACCTTGTCCCACTTCAGGGACATCTTAAAGAGATGCCAGAAACAGACCTCTCTTGACAGTTATTTTGTGTGACAGATGTCCAGTGACTCTCAAGCTGGTCCTATTGGCAGACAGAGAATGGAAGTAACCCCGGATAAGGACTTGTTATCTAAAGTCTTTATGGAAGGGGATTTCCCTTCCAAACAATAAGTCCTCCCTCTCTCCTCCTCCCTATCTTCCAGATGCCAACAACAGTCTTCAATAAAGGGACGTAAATAGGATTTTAAATGTTTATTTATCTATTGTATTACTCATTTAAGTACTATATGTACATATGTACATAAAACTATAGTATTTTTTGTGAATATTTTTGGGAGTCTTGAACGGATTAATTTTTTTTTTTTTTTTTCAACAAGTCGGCCGTCTCCCACCGAGGCAGGGTGACCCAAAAAGAAAGAAAATCCCCAAAAAGAAAATACTTTCATCATCATTCAACACTTTCACCACACTCATACATAATCACTGTCTTTGCAGAGGCGCTCAGATACGACAGCTGAGAATAGTCCCTCCCAGCTGTCACCATCCCAGACCCCTCCTTTAAAGTGCAGGCATTGTACTTCCCATTTCCAGACTCAAGTCCAACTAAATCAATTAACTGGTTTCCCTGAATCCCTTCAAAAAATGTTACCCTGCTCACACTCCAACAGATCGTCATGTCCCAAAAACCATTCGTCTCCATTCACTCCTATCTAACACACTCACACATGCTTGCTGGAAGTCCAAGCCCCTCGCCCACAAAACCTCCTTTACCCCCTCCCTCCAAACTTTTCTAGGACGACCCCTACCCCGCCTTCCTTCCCCTACAGATTTATACGCTCTCCAAGTCATTCTACTTTGATCCATTCTCTCTAAATGACCAAACCACCTCAACAACCCCTCTTCAGCCCTCTGACAAATACTTTTAGTAACTCCACACCTTCTCCTAATTTCCACATTCCGAATTTTCTGCATAATATTTACACCACACATTGCCCTTAAACAGGACATCTCCACTGCCCCAGCCTCCTCCTCGCTGCAGCATTTGCAACCCATGCTTCACACCCATATAAGAGTGTTGTCACCACTATACTTTCGTACATTCCCTTCTTTGCCTCCATGGATAACGTTTTTTGTCTCCAAAGATACCTCAACACACCACTCACCTTTTTTCCTTCATCAATTCTATGGTTAACCTCATCCTTCATAAAACCATCTGCTGACACGTCAACTCCCAAATATCAGAAAACATTTACTTCTTCCATAATCCCTCTCTCCAATGTGATATCCAATTTTTCTTTATTTAAATCGTTTGATACCCTCATCACCTTACTCTTATCTATGTTCACTTTCAACTTTCTACCTTTACACACTCTCCCAAACTCGTCCACTAACCTTTGCAACTTTTCTTTAGAATCTCCCATAAGCACAGTATCATTAGCAAAAAGTAACTTTGTCAACTCCCATTTTGCATTTAATTCCCCATAATTTAATCTCACCCCTCTCCCCAACACCCTAGCATTTACTTCTTTTACAACCCCATCTATAAATATATTAAACAACCATGGTGACATTACACATCCCTGTCTAAGTCCTACTTTTACCGGGAAGTAATCTCCCTCTCTCCTACACACCCTAACCTGAGCCTCACTATCCTCATAAAAACTCTTTACAGCCTTTAGTAACTTACTACTTATTCCATACACTTGCAACATTTGCCACATTGCTCCCCTATCCACTCTATCATATGCCTTTTCTAAATCCATAAATGCAATGAAAACTTCTCTACCTTTATCTAAATACTGTTCACATATATGCTTCACTGTAAACACTTGATCTACACATCCCCTACCCACTCTAAAGCCTCCTTGCTCATCTGTAATTCTACTCTTTGTTTTACCTCTAATTCTTTCAATAATAACCCTGCCATACACTTTACCTGGTAGTCTTAAATTCCAAACACACATACAACAAATTTACAAGAAAATCTCAAAGACAGTAGGTATATTATCAAAGATACGCTATTATGTGCCACAACCAGCTCTCATTGCACTATATCATTCTCATATCTACCCTTATCTCACCTATGGAATCTGTGAATGGGGCTCAACAACATTAAATCACCTTAGACCACTTAACCCAGCAAAAGGCTGCAGTCAGGATGATGATAAATTCCCACTCTAGACAGCATACTCCACCTATATTCAAAACTTTAAAACTACTCACCGTAAAAAATATTCATACCTATTCATGTGCCTTCTACATACATAAAACTCTACATGCTAATATCAACCCTCCGCTCAAAATTCTCCTCAACAACTTTAATAGGTCCCACGACCACGACACAAGACACAGATCACTATTTGACATACCCCGAGTCCATACTAACCAATGTAAAAATTCTATGCACATAAAGGGCCCCAGAATCTGGAATTCATTACCAGTAAATATTAAGTTAACCTTGTCTGAAAATCAATTCAAGACTCTTCTCAAAAATCACTTACTCAGCCTATACTAAATACTCATACTGTAACAAACTTTCAAACCCAATGTTATTTTACTTAAGATAATCTCAGTTTTGTATTGTCATCCTCCTTAACACTTGTTGCAATTTCATATCATCATATTGTCATTTTAATTAGTATAGTATCACCTCATAGTCTTAATTCTACCTCATAGTCTTAATTCTACCTCATAGTCTTAATTCTACCTCATAGTCTTAATTTGTATTTGATAACTACAAAATCCCCTTATTATTCAAGCTTTATTGCACAATTTTTATTTTATAATTATTATTGCCCCATTTTTTTTATACTTCATTGCTCAATCTTATTTTATACCTTTATTTTTATTAACCTATCATTGCCAAAGATCCAAGCTTCCATACACAGCTGCAACATCATTGCCCTATCCTTACCAATTATTTTATTTATTAACACATCGGCCGATTCCACCAAGGCAGGGTGGCCCGAAAAAGAAAAACTTTCATCATCATTCACTCCATCACTGTCTTGCCAGAAGGGTGCTTTACACTACAGTTATAAAACTGCAACATTAACACCCTCCTTCAGAGTGCCGGCACTGTACTTCCCATCTCCAGAACTCAAGTCCGCCTGCCGGTTTCCTGAATCCTTCATAAATGTTACTTTGCTCACACTCCAACAGCACGTCAAGTATTAAAAACCATATGCCTCCATTCACTCCTATCAAATACGCTCACACATGCTTGCTGGAAGTCCAAGCCCTCGCACACAAAACTTCCTTTACCCCCTCCTCCAACCTTTCCTAGGCCGACCCTACCCGCCTTCCCTCCACTACAGATTTATACACTCGAAGTCACTCTGTCTCGTCTCCATTCTCTCTACATGTCCAAACCACCTCAACAATTATACTTTTTAATAACCTGTGCTAAAAAATCCCATTTTACTTATTTTAATATCTACTGTATACCATTCTTTGCCCCTGTTTATTTTTTATTATACTTTTTTATAAACCTGTATTATACCTTTATTTCTATTGCAACTATTCTCTAGTGCAATTACAAGTAACAGTCTTGTGCTACAACTATCTTATTATCTATTAATATCATAGGTAATATCTAGTTCACCTAATTACATTCTAGCTTATTGAATAACCAACACCAAACTCATTGGTACTACACAATTTTGTAA
>WNWK01055315.1:0-11314 GCA_009830355.1 Cherax destructor
AAAAAATATATATAGTATATATATATATATATATAGTATATATATATATATATATATATAAAAGTATATATATATATATATATATATAAGTATATATATATATAGTATATATATATATATAAATAGTATATATATATATAGTATATATATATATATATAGTATATATATATATATATATATATATATATATATATATATATATATAGTATATATATATATATATATATAGTATATATATATATATATATATATATATATATATATATATATATATATATATATATATATATATATATATATATATATATATATATATATATATATACACACACACATCTGCAGGGTGGAAGTGAATGATACTTCTAGGCCTTTCGTGTTGCAATCAACACATCATCAGGAGCTTGCAATGTTGCATAAATGAGTAGGATGTCCAGGCAGATGTGTTGATTGAAACACGTAAGGTCTAGAGCTATCATTTAACTCCCTTCCTGTGGTTATTTTGCCGGAGACTAACCTTGGAACAAGGTACGCAGTAATATACACGCCATCCTAGTACTACGTACCTTGTCACAGGCTTTGTAGGTTCGAGTCTCCTTAGGCCTGAGATTAGTGTTTGTAAATATTTGTTATTATCCAGGTATCCAAGATGGTGGTAGACCTGAACGGGGTGCGAGATACAGTGATATGAGCCACTACAGTAGCCTTGCTACCAGTGCTACGGCTACTTTCTTCAGCGTATTTCCTGAAGCTGGTCAAGAGCACTATGCATTAAATGGTCCTCTGTCTGCTCAGTATGACTTCATTATCGGTAAAAATATTGATTTATATCTCCCGATTACACACACCACAATGGAAATAAGTCACTTTGTCTGACTTACAAGGCATAAAAGGACTAGGCCACACTTCGCGAGGTGTGGCCTCGTCCAAACATAATAAGTCTTCTGGCCTTTCAAGGGCCGTGCCTTTATGCTGGTGAAAGGGCTCTTGATCCAAGGAATTGCCCTCTTCCTCGGATCTAACTTCATTACCTTGCACTCTTCAGGCGCTGTATAGCCCCTGCGGCTTTAGTGTTTCATTGTGATTATAATCGTGTCTGCACAGTGATAATATAACTAACCTGCAAACCATAGCATTTCAATTTAAAAATCCACTTTGAATATGAAGATATGCTGCCTCGGTTAAGCTTAATATGGTATACAATTTAAAATTACCCACATCTGATGGCAAGGTCACTTTGCTTTTCTACTGAGCTAATCAGCGGGTCATCTCGGCTTTATTTCCGATTTTGAAAGCTTCAGCGACATTGACATTTAAATTAGAGAAGAAAAAGGTACAATACAGTGACTGGAACACTATATAAATAACCCACACATAGAGGAACTTACCACGACGTTTCGGTCCGACTTGGACCATTTACAAAGTTACACTGAGGGTTGGGTGATTACAGGTCAGGGTGAAACGTCTTGGAGTCTCACTACACCTGTTGTGTGTGGCATCCTTGCTCCTGCTGCTCATCCTCACCTTGCAGTAAGTAGGTACCTACACGTTAGTTACTTTTGCAGGGCGCATCCCGGGAACTGGTCAAATACTTGCCTTGGTAGACCTGGATAAAAACAAGGTCTTGCTGTTCCCACCACATAGCCTACAATTTATTATAAAAATCTTGTGAAACAGGAAGGTGCCAAGGCTTACGCACACACAAAAAAGTAGTAGAGAGGGAGAGTATGTCCCTGCTGTACTCTCCACTCCCAGGTTCTAGGGAATTTCCTTGATGCTGGAGAAGTACTCTTGATCCAAGGAATTGCTGGTGCCCTGCCCATCTGGTTCAGATACCACTCGGTCCGGTGGTTTGAGTACCATCTATTCTCCAGATAATATATATAACCCCTCCTTGTGGGTTCCATTATCCCTCTGTCTTCATTCCTAGTTTACCGGCGATATTGCTAATATAAAGAATGTACAGAGATCATTCATGGAACACATAAGGACCTAAATTACTGGGAACGGTTAAGTCCCTTGATTAGTATTCACTGAAACGCAGGCGGGAGATATACATGATAATATACAATTGGAAAATCCTAGAGAGATTAGTATCAAACTTGCACACGAAAATCACTCCCTATGAAAGCAAAGGACTCGGCAGGAGATGCAACATTTCCCCAAAGAAAAACAGGGGCGCCACGAGTACACCGAGAGAAAACACAATGACTGTCAGGGGCCCAAGACTGTTCAACTGCCTCCCAGCATACATAAGGGGGATTACCAATAGGCCCCTGGCTGTCTTCAAGAAGGCGCTGGACAGGCACCTAAAGTCAGTACCTGACCAGCCGGGCTGTGGTTCTTACGTTGGTTTACGTGCGGCTAACAGTAACAGCCTGGTTGATCAGACCCTGATCCACCACGAGGCCTGGTCTCAGACCGTGCCGCTGGGGCGTTGACCCCCGAAACCCTCTTCAGGTATACAGACCATAGCTGACATCAGTGACGTAGTACTAAATAGCTGCTTGTTATGCAGAGCATTTCGGGCAAATTAGGTCAGTTTTGTCCCAGGATGCGACCCACACCTGGGAAGATAGCCTAAGCATCACGGATCCTAACCTATGTCTAGAACAAATTAACTCTGTGGCACTTGAAGTTTGCTCAAGGCAAATTCCCTTAAGAAAAAGGAGGAGAAGATGAAACTAGAAAGAGGGCACTCCCTATACAGGCGAAGGCAAAGAATAACAGAGCGGCTACAAGAGCCAATATATCTGAAATACGTAGGGAGGCACTGGTCAGAGAAATAGCAAACATCGAATTAAAACTAAAGGAATCTTACAGGAATCAAGAAACGCGGGAAGAACTAAAAGCCATAAATGAAATTGAAAGAAACCCAAAGTATTTCTTTTCTTATGCCAAAACAAAGTCGAGAACAAAACATCCAGTATTGGGCCCCTACTAAAACGAGATGGGTCTTACACAGATGAAAGCAAGGAAATGAGTGAGTTACTAAAGTCCCAGTATGACTCAGTTTTTAGTGAGCCGCTAACCAGACTAAAAGTTGAAGACCTAAATGATTTTTTTATGAGAGTGCCACAGAACCTGGTAGACGCAAGCCTATCTGACATTACTCTGACGCCACATGACTTTGAAAAGGCAATAAATGACATGCCCATGCACTCCGCTCCAGTCCCCGACTCATGGAACTCAGTGTTCATCAAGAACTGCAAGAAGACCCTATCACGTGCTTTTAACATCCTATGGAGAGGAGCATGGACACTGGGGTCGTCCCGCAGTTACTAAAAACAACAGACATAGCTCCACTCCACAAAGGCGGCAGTAAAGCAATGGCAAAGAACTACAGACCAATAGCGCTAACGTCCCATATCATAAAAATCTTTGAAAGGGTTCTAAGAAGCAAGATCGCCACTCATCTAGATAACCATCAATTACACAACCCAGGGCAGCATGGGTTTAGAGCAGGTCGCTCCTGTCTGTCCCAACTACTGGACCACTATGACAAGGTCCTGGATGCTCTAGAGGACAAACAGAATGCAGATGTTATATACACAGACTTTGCAAAAGTCTTTGACAAGTGTGACCATGGTGTGATAGCACACAAAATGCGTGATAAAGGAATAACAGGAAAAAGTTGGTAGATGGATCTATAATTTCCTAACAAGTAGAACACAAAGAGTAGTAGTCAACAGAGTAAAGTCTGAGGCAGCTAATGTGAAAAGCTCTGTTCCACAAGGCACAGTACTCGCTCCCATCCTGTTCCTCATCCTCATATCGGACATAGACAGGGATATAAGCCACAGTGCCGTGTCTTCCTTTGCAGATGACACCCGAATCTGTATGACAGTGTCCACCGTTGAAGACACTGCAAGACTCCAAGCAGACATAAACCAAATCTTTAAATGGGCTGCAGAAAACAATATGAAGTTCAATGATGAGAAATTTCAATTACTCAGATACGGAAAACGTGAGGAAATTAAAATCTCATCGGAGTACAAAACTAATTCAAACCACACAATAGAGCGAAAAACTAATGTCAAAGACCTGGGAGTGATCATGTCAGAGGATCTCACCTGCAAGGACCATAACACCGTAGCAATCGCATCTGCTAGAAAAATGACAGGATGGATAATGAGAACCTTCAAAACCAGGGATGCAAAGCCCATGTTGACACTTTACAAATCGCTTGTTCTATCTAGGCTGGAATATTGCTGCACACTAACTGCACCTTTCAAGGCAGGTGAAATTGCTGACCTTGAAAATGTGCAGAGAACCTTCACGGCACGCATAAGTGCGATAAACCACCTCAATTACTGGGAACGCTTGAAGTTTCTAAACCTGTACTCCCTAGAACGCAGGCGGGAGAGATACATTGTTATATACACGTGGAAAATTCTCGAGGGATTAGTACCAAACTTGCACACGAGAATCACTCCCTACGAAAGCAAAAGACTCGGCAGGCGATGTAACATCCCCCAATGAAAAGCAAGGGTGCCACTAGCACGTTGAGGGACAACACAATAAGTGTCAGGGGCCCAAGATTGTTTAACTGCCTCCCAGCATACATAAGGGGGATTACCAACAAACCCCTGGCTGTCTTCAAGCAGGCACTGGACAGACACCTAAAGTCGGTACCTGACCAGCCAGGCTGTGGTTCGTACGTTGGACTGCGTGCGGCCAGCAGTAACAGCCTGGTTGATCAGGCTCTGGTCCAACATGAGGCCTGGTCACAGACCGGGCCGCGGGGGCGTTGACCCCTGGAATTCTCTCCAGGTAAACTCCAGGTAAACACCAGTTAACTAACATCCAGGTAACCATTTTACTGATGGGTGAACATAGACAACCGGTGTAAGGAAACACGCCCAATGTTTCTACCCTTTCAAGGGAATCGAACCCGGACATTCACCGTGTGAAGCGAGAACTTTTGCCACCAGGCCAAGGGCCAAACTTCTGACAAACCTGTTTCATTCGTGTCATAAAGAGTTTTGAGTATTTAAAATCTAATGTTGGGACGTATTTGTTTAAATGATTTTATACAGTTATTCTTTGACATGAATCTAAAACACCGTAAGCCCAGTGGTGGCTAAAGTTCTCGCTTCACACGGCGAGTGTCCGGGTTCGATTCCCGGCGAGGGTAGAAACAGTGGACGTGTTTCCTTACATTGGTTGTCTAGTGGACTGGTGTGGGTCGCATCCTGGGACAAAACTGACCTAATTTGCGGGAAATGCTCAGCATAACAAGGGGCTTTCTATATAGTAGTATGTCATTGATGTCAGCTATGGTCTGTATACCTTGTACATGTACTTGTAGAAATAAAGATAGTATTATTATTATTATTACGTACTTATGAAACGATGATTGGGTTGCATGTCCTTAGATTTATACCAGCCTATTACTTTTATTCTATATAAGGTGTATACCTGGAGTATACATGGAGAGAGTTCCAGGGGTCAACGCCCCTGCGGCCCGGTCTGTGACCAGGCCTCATAAAGCCTTAGGTGTTTCCGCCCAGGATGTGAGCTTTTTTCTTCTATTTACAATGCCGCTGAACTATCACTGACTTCCTGTTAGACAGGTAACCTTTTAAATACCGGAGAATCCACAATACTTTTTATTTTGGCAAGTTTCACACTTTTTTAAAGTTGAATTAATACCTGGAATTTACCTGGAGAGAGTTCCGGGGGTCAACACCCCCGTGGCTCGGTCTGGATCAGAGCCTGATCAACCAGGCTGTTACTGCTGGCCGCACGCAGTCCGACGTACGAACCACAGCCCGGCTGGTCAGGTACTGACTTTAAGTGTCTGTCCAGTGCCTGCTTGAAGACAGCCAGGGGTCTATTGGTAATCCCCCTTATGTACGCTGGGAGGCAGTTGAACAGTCTTGGGCCCCTGACACTTATTGTGTTATCTCTCTACTTGCTAGTGGCACCCCTGCTTTTCATTGGGGGGATGTTACATCGTCTGCCGAGTCTATTGCTTTCGTAGGGAGTGACTCTCGTGTGCAAGTTTGGTACTAATCCCTCTAATAGGTTGTTGTCCTCATGTTATTTCAAGCCTAGCTCCATCTAAAGTATCCCAGCACCCCAGGATGACTCTCACAACACCCAGGATGACTCTCACAACACCCAGGATGACTCTCACAACACCCAGGATGACTCTCACAACACCCAGGATGACTCTCACAACACCCAGGATGACTCTCACAACACCCAGGATGACTCTCACAACACCCAGGATGACTCTCACAACACCCAGAATGACTCTCACAACAATCAAACACCCGGCTGCTTATGTATTGTTGGATGAAGTTAGTTTAATATATTTATTATGCACCCCATACCCATGGAGTGGGCAGCAGTCAAGAGATTACAGAGGCACAGAATGGGTCCAGGGACAGTATCTCAACATTACAAAGGCATATAATGGGTCCAGGGACTGTACCTCAACATTACACAGGTACATAATGGGTCCAGGGACTGTACCTCAACATTATAGAGGTACATAATGGGTCCAAGGACTGTACTTCAACATTACACAGGTACATAATGGTTCCAGGGACTGTACCTCAACATTACACAGGTACATAATGGGTCCAGGGACTGTACCTCAACATTACACAGGTACATAATGGGTCCAGGGACTGTACCTCAACATTACACAGGTACCTAATGGGTCCAGGGACTGTACCTCAACATTACACAGGTACATAATGGGTACAGGGACTGTACCTCAACATTACAGTGGTACATAATGGGTCCAGGGACTGTACCTCAACATTACAGAGGTACATAATGGGTCCAGGGACTGTACCTCAACATTACACAGGTACATAATGGGTCCAGGAACTGTACCTCAACATTACACAGGTACATAATGGGTCCAGGGACTGTACCTCAACATTACAGAGGTACATAATGGGTCCAGGGTCTGGGCCACAAAGTTTTGACAGCTGAACAAGTTACAATGGTAATGAACTATTTACATGTTTATATCTGATTACAGTCATAGTAAGTTATTTATGCAAACATGAATAGTCACAAAAAAATATTACATATTAGCCTACATGTGGTTTTGAATTATATTACCTTATATTTTTAGCAAGATATGGTTGAATTTAAACAAACTTTAAAGTGGTTTGAGTTACTGGAGGAAGATGAGTAGCGGACGTTAGGAAGTTATATGTTATTTTGTGAAATGAATCAGTACATTGAGTTAATGCTAAGCTAAGCATAGGACTGACAACCCCTTTCTCTTTACGCTACCCGCTACCCTGCCCTTGAAATATTACTGACTTCCTGTTAGACCAGTAACCTTTTAGTTACCGGAGATGTCATCCACTTGCTTAGGTTAGGCTCGTCAGGAAACAGGACAAGTGTCTCCTGACGTGGGTCTTTGTTATATGATGACCCACAGCTGGAGCTTTTGTCATCTGACCGAGGCCTTCCACTGGCTTACTCCTCCACTCTCTTAAAAAGGAAGGTTATAATTATAACAGTTTATTCCATTCACCCGTTTCTGTTATGAAGCGTTCAGTGTTTTGGTCTTTACTTTGCACACTTTGATTTACAAGCTTATATCAAGTCTAACTTCATCTATCAACCACCTTACTCAGGGTAAACCTCAACAGTCGAACACCCAGATAATTTACCTCTGGGTGAAAATGGGCAGCTGGTATGAAGAAATGTTAGGCTTTCAACATCCTATCGTCACCCATTTAATAATAATAGTAATGGGTGACATTTAGTTGTATACTTGAAAACCCAGAGTTATTCAGAGCATTTCTGTATAAGCAATGCCAAAGAGTACTCCTAATTGTTATACCCATAACCATGATTTTTCAAGAAGTGGAGGGGTAAGCCAGTGGAAGGCCTCGGTCAGATGACGAAAAGCTCCAGCTGTGGGGTCATCATACAACTAAGACCTTGTCAGGAAACATCGTCCTGTTTCCTGACAAACATTACCTACCTGGCTTAACAGCGTAGCTTAAATTGTAATGTATTAAAGTTCTCCAGGAGAAATGGGAAGTAGAGATTTGGAAAGAGATAACTGCTTATTGTACAGAGGTGTTGCTAATAGTATATATATTATTATTATAGCTGCATGACCCTTGTAGGTGTAGCGCTTATTGATTATAATATAATCATAACTAAGCGCTAAACCCACAAGGGAATAGTATACATAGATTGTATATCTGATTTTGAGGTCAGCCAAGGGTATATACATATACGTGCGTATATGTATATGTGTTGAAAGGACTTTAATCCCAATTTTAAAATTAAGATAACTAGTGGTAGGCAGCTGACATGCATCCTGAATGACCCTCAACAGGCTTTAAACCTGATAAAGCATTTAGAGGTCAGCTGCAGTTTATGATCCACTAATACACACATATCACCTACTATCACTTTTTAGAGGGGTAAGCCAGTGGAAGGCCTCGGTCAAATGACCAAAAGCTTCAGTGGCCGGTCATTATATTATAACTAAAACTCGCGTTAGGAAACAATTGTCCTATTTCCTGGTGATTCTAGTCTAACCTAACCTATCCTAATCTAACCTAAGATAGCCTAACCTAATCCAACTTAACCTAGCTTAACCTAGCCTAACCTAATCCAACCTAATATAACCTAGCCTAGCCTATGCTAAGTTAAGCTAACGTTATGCTCCACTTGACACAGTGGGTGGAGGAACAGCAGGCTGCATACTAGCAGCAACACTGTCAGCGGGACCTGAGTGGAGGGTGCTACTGCTTGAGGCAGGAGGACCTCCACCCCTGGAGGACCTCCACCCCTGGAGGACATCCACCCCTGGAGCCCAATGTCCCAGCCTTCCTGCCCATCTCTTACATCCCAGGCTACACCCAGGACTGGGGATACACTGAGGACTGGGGCTACACCCAGGACTGGGGCTACGACACCGTCCCTCACAAGTATTCCTCGCAAAACTTTGCCAATCACGTAAGTAACACAATAAATGCATCATGACAAGTAAAATCCTGTTGACTAAATAAAGGGCTTCACACAATGATAACGACGTTATCAAAAATTCAAGGACTCCAATGGAAAAAGTCACTTTTTTGGAGGGGGAGGAGGGTTATCCTAGGTAATTTACACATGTTATTATGTATGATAATTGTGCTTATGTGCACCTGGGGTATAAAGCTTAGTAATAGATACCGACAAATAATTATTTCCCGTAGAATGGTTATACCTTTTACATACCTTTGATGAATTCAGTTTTTTCTACTTCTAGAGCCCGGCCATGGGCCAGGCTCGTCTGGTGCTAGCATTGCCAACCAGTCTGTTGCTGCTGGTGGCCAACTGACCCACATATCCAAATTTTACTTATTACATAATACGCTCCACTCCAAAGCAATACATACTGTAAAACTTTATTAATGTATTTTTTTTAATGTATGCACCAATCTTTTTCAAATACCTGACATTAATTTATAATTGACTTTAGTTATAAAAAATCAGATATTTGTATTCATTGCAGTATGGAGTCAGCATGACTACAGTGGTTGCGTTATTCATTTTTAATATGTTTTAGAGATATTGGTGTGAGGGGTGAGGGGTGAGGGGTGAGGGGTGAGGGGTGAGGTGTGAGGGGTGAGGTGTGAGGTGTGAGGGGTGAGGTGTGAGGGGTGAGGTGTGAGGGGTGAGGTGTGAGGGGTGAGGTATGAGGTGTGAGGTGTGAGGTGTGATATGTGAGGTGTGAGGTGTGAGGGGTGAGGTGTGAGGGGTGAGGTGTGAGGTGTGAGGGGTGAGGGATCATTTGATGGATAATTACAAAGTTATAATGTTAGTGACGCTCGACACTCAAGGCGCTATTCCAATTATTCTTACTAAATTATTGTGGAATATAAGATTTATAAACATATATTAAGATTTTTGGGGTGCAGGACATGTATACCTGGTCAGTTTGACCTGAGCAACAATCATTTGTATTTAAGTGATAGCAGCAATAAAATCCTGACCTCTTACATTTTAGTGATAGCAATAAAATCCCCACGTCTTGTATTGTAGTGATAGCAATAAAATCCTCACGTAATTGTATTTTAGTGAAAGCAATAAAATCCCGACGTTTTACATTGTAGTGATAGAAGCAATAAAATCCTGACGTCTCGCACTAAAAATAGGCTAATATATGTGAATAACCTTGAGTGAAAACTTTCCTCTGCGTTGATGACACAACAAATTTCTTCTCAGAATTACCGCGGTCATGAGACGCATACATTTGTTAATGTACATATCCCAAAAATGTTTATCATATACATGGTACATGGTTGCCCTTAATACCCATCTTCCACTTATACACTTCGATCATGTCTCCCCTCATTCTTCGTCTTACAAGTGAATGTAATTTTAGGGTCTTCAATCTTTCTTCATACGGAAGATTTCTAATGCTATGAATTAACTTTGTCATTCGTCGCAGAATGTTTCCTAACGAATTTATATCCATTCTGTAAAATGGAGACCAGAACTGAGCTGCATAATCTAGGTGAGGATTTACTAATGATGTATAAAGCTGTATGATGACAATACATCACTGTTGTCACTGTGAGACATCACTCTCTTAATTATATTTGTTGGACAACAACTTCTCCTCTAATCTTTTTAGCACTCAGCTCTCTTCACTATCTTGTTTTTTAAACATAAGTCTTTTTATTATCTCTGAAGGGACACAACCCTCTTTACTATGTAAATGGGGTCACCACCCTCTTCACTGTCCTTATCTAATAAACTGCTTTGTTAGTATAAGGTATCAGCATGCGGCTCACTTATCAAAGACTAATAACATTGTGTTTTCCCTAAGAGACTTGTACATGTCATGAGATGGATCGTAGGAGTCCTGACTCTTCCATCATCAAACTAACGAGATGGATGGTAGGAGTCCTGACTCTTCCATCATGTAGATGAATGGTTCAGAGAACCGACAAGTTATAAATTAGACACATATGCAACACTTGGGTATCTTTATTGAGGAAACGTTTCGCCACACAGTGGCTTCATCAGTCCAATACAAAGTAGAAAGGTGTAAGGAGAGTAGGAGTTTTGAGGTAATCAGTCCCTCGGCCTGGAGTCGATGTGTTCAGTCCATCAATCTTGTAGAAAGTCAGCATATGTCCGTAGAGGTGGCTTATATCTGTAGTCAGGTGAGGTGAAGCAGCGAGGAGGCGGGGTCATAGTGGTACCATCCACTAGTCAAGTAGGTCTTCGTCAAAGGTTGGACAAGTGTTGAAGAATTCGATTGATGGACTGAACACATCGACTCCAGGCCGAGGATTGATAACCTCAAAACTCCTACTCTCCCTT
>WNWK01055316.1:0-2500 GCA_009830355.1 Cherax destructor
GAAGCATGGGTGATGAATGTTGAACGAGGAGAAGGGGGGAGGCAGTGGAGATGTCATGTGGGGTCAATGTGTGGTGTGAATATAATGCAGGAATTCGGGTTTGGAAATTGGGGGGGGGGCCAGGATTCCAAAAAACGATTGTCCAGAGAGTTGGGGGGGGGTTGTTGAGGTGGTTTGGACATGTAGAGAGAATGGAACGAGACAGAGTGTTTTGGAGGGATAAATCAAAAGGGGGGGGAAGGCGGGGTGGGGTCGGCCGGAAAAGGTTGGGGGGGGGAAAAAGGAAGTTTTGTGTGGGGGGGGCGGATTTCCAGCAAGCATGTGTGAGCGTATTTTTTGGGAGTGAATGGAGGCATATGGTTTTAATACTTGACGTGCTGTTGGGGTGGAAAAAGTAACATTTATAAGGGGGGCCCGGGGGAAACCGGCAGGCCGGACTTGAGTTCTGGAGATGGGAAGTACAGTGCCGGCACTCTGAAGGAGGGGTGTAAATGTTGCAGTTTTAAACTGTAGTGTAAACCCCCTTCTGGCAAGACAGTGGGGGAGTGAATGATGATGAAATTTTTTTTGGGCCCCCCCTCCTTGGGGGGAATCGGCCCGATGTGTTAATAAAAATATATATATATATATATATATATATATATATATATATATATATATATATATATATATATATATATATATATATATATATATATATATATATATATATATACTGTGTGTGTATGTGTGTATGTGTGTGTGTGTATGTGTGAGTGTGTGTACTCACCCTCACCTAAATTGTACTCACCTAATTGTGGTTGGGGGGGCCGAGACTCAGCTCCGGCCCCCCTCTTCGCTGCCGGGGTTTACTGGGTCTCTTCTCCCCTGCTCCATGACTTTATCATACTTTGTCTTAAAACTTTATGGTTCCTGCCTCCACTATATCGTTCGCTAGCCCTATTCCCTTCCTGACACTCTATGGCTGAAGAAATGCTTCCCATTTTGACTCATCTGAGTCTTCAGTTTCAGTTGTGCCCCCCTTTTTCTGTTTTCCCCTCTGGAACATTCTATCACTATCCCCCCCTTTCGTTTCCCCCCAAATTTTTTATGTCGTTATCATTTCCTCAAACCCCTTTTCTGTCCCCCAAAAGGGTTTTTAGTCCTTTTTCCCCCTCAACCTTTCTTCATAGGACACCCCCCTGAGTTGTGGAACTAACCTTGTTGCAAACCTTTGCACTTTTTTTAAAAAATTTCTTGACGGGGCAACCCCAGTGGGGTTCCAGACTGGTGCTGCATACTCTAGTAGGGCCCCTGACGTACACGGTGTACAGTTTTTTGAACGATTCCTTTTAAAAGGTAACGGAACGCTAATCTTAGGTTTGCCAGTCGCCCATATGCTGTACTAACCTAATTGTACTCAACTAATTGGGTTTTTGCGGGGTCGAAACTCACCCGGCCCCCCGCCTCTGCGCTGACTGTGTGCGTGTGTGTGTGTGTGGGGAGTGTTGTGTGTGTGCGTGTGTGTGTGTGTGTGTGGGGGGAGGTGTGTGAGTGTGTGTGTGTGTGGGGAGTGTGTGTGTGAGTGGGGAGTGTGAGTGTAGGTGTGTGTGTGTGTGTGTGTGTGTGTGTGTGTGTGTATATGGAGGATTTTTCACCCCTTCAGTTGTATAAGCATGGGTCTGGCCAGGTCCACACGGTCTTTGAAAAATTTTTCTTGATGGCCACAGTCCCCCCTTGTGGAAGAGGGGAACCCCCTGTATGAATTGTCCCCCCACCCCTACCGTCCCCCACAAAATACCCCTTTTCCCCCACACACACACACCCGTGACCCCACCACCCACCGTCCCCCACACACACCACCGTGACCCCACACCCCCCGTGACCCCACACACCCCCCCCGTCCCCCCACACCCCCCCTTTGACCCCACACACACCCCTTTTAACACACCCCTAATCTCATTGACCTTATTAAAAATTTTTAACTCCCCCCCTTACTACTAAATAACGACCCCCCCACTATATAGTGACTCCCCCCCATATAATGACTTACCACTATATAGCGATTAAATCACTATATAGCGCCCCCACCACCATATAATGACTCACTCTATATAGTGACCACCACTTTATAGTGACTCACACAAGGGATTGGGAAAGTAAGGGGGTCTTCCCCAATTTCCCCCGAATCAAGAGTTTAAAAAACCCCCCTTCCCCCTCCCCCTCACTACAAAGATTTGTCCTGACACCATTTCCCCCTAAGTCCCCCATCTCTGACAAAAGACTGACTAATTAAAAAACAGAATTTTTTTCCCAAAATTTTTTAAAAAAGACATTTTTTTTTTTCTGGAAAGTTAATTAAAAACCAATTTTTTTTTTTGGGGTAGAATTAGAGAAAAAAATTTTTTCTTTGAGAGGGGGTCATCCCCTGACTAACTTTAAGAGTCAGTGGAAGTGCCCCATAAATTTTAAACTGTACATGAAAACTCTACACAGGTGAAACGTCGCCCCGGGGAAAAAC
>WNWK01055316.1:7500-11313 GCA_009830355.1 Cherax destructor
TTCCTCCTTTTTTGGTGCCAAAATCTCCCAGTAGCAAGATGTTGGGGCAGGAGCTGGAAGTTTTCCAGACAGTGGTCAATTTTCAGAAGCTGTTCCGGGGGAAATTTTTGGGGCGTTGCATCCGGGGTTTTTGACAACCACGATGACCAGGTCTTGATTCTACCTTTATTGCTAATATTCAACTACATCATTTGAGGCATTTAGTAGTTCTGAACATAAAATGACTTGGATATACAGGCCAACCCCCTTTTTTCCTGTTCACTCTGTCACACCTGTATAGGTTGTACCCCCGGGTCCATATTTCTTTTCCAAGTGATTCTTATGGGGGTCTCTGTGGCCGCAAACATAGCATTTGACTCTGTAAGCAGTCCACGAATGTAAGGTATTTTGTTGTTTGTTGCTGGCTTTAGACTCTGTATATTAAAAATGAATGTATTGGATTGGTTATGGGGGTGTTTTTTTTTTCCTGGCTCTAATATCTGTTGTAATGGAGTAGGCCACTGACTGTGATTCCACTCAGAAATGATTGCAGTTTGACTTTTTTCTTTTTTTCCAGTTTTTTTTTTTTCCCACTAAAAACCTCCGGGGGTGGCTGTTACTTGATTTTGCCATGGTCGGATGTTTTGCCCGCCCCTTTTTTGGTGGTATGCCTGGCAAAAAGTTATAGCACTGTTTTTTCTGTTTATGTGTGGACATTTCAGGGTGGAAAATTACAGGCGCGGGGTTTCATTTGCCTGTTTTCATATGGGAACGGCATTTTCTGGGTGATCATAATTGCTTTTCCCCTCTGATTTCCCAGTTTTCCATGCCTGCAGATACCAAGTGCATAATATCAATAGGCCTTTTTCCGTTTCCCTGGTTTTTGTGACTGTTTCCCCATTGGTGGGTGTGTTCCTGTCTCATGTCTGTTTCGTTACTATTTTTAACAATGGAGCCTTCCTGTTTCCGGTAATTTATCTTCATTTTCCCCGGGCACCCCCTTTTTTATACTACCGTGTTATTGCTAGTTTGAACACTGTTTTGTGTGTGTCCATCTACCCTTTTTTTCCCCCCTCATTTATTTCATGATATGTCCCTTTCAGGTCACCATCATTTTTTCCCCCAAAATCTGTACCGGGGGTAGCACCATCGGGCCCCGTTTTTTATTTCCCAACTGTTATAGAAAGCTGTCATTTTTTTATGAAGTCCATTTGGTGATGTCATCTTTTAATATCGATGTGATTTTTTTTCCCCAGTACGGTCTCATTTGGACATCCCCAAAAAACTTCCCCCTTTTTAATATCTCGGGGGTAGAGTCTTGTGTCACACAAGGGCGGGGCATTTACCACAAATTTTATGTAATCCATAAAATTTGCTTGTTAGGTTGCATATTACACAGGGTTTCATGATTGATTTTGTTGGTTGCTTTACTGTATATTCTACTAATAGGTTCCTAAATTTGACTGTCTATTTGTATCAATCTTTTTTTTTTGTTTGTGTTTGGCACACCTAAAAGTTATTTTATGTTTTTGTTTGGGTGTTTGATGGGGCCCAAAAAGAAACCCCGTCCGTTTTGAACCCCGTCAAGGGTTTCCCCTTATTTCTTGGATCTGAGAGACCCCGGCACTTTTTTAAGAATCCTGTGGGGGGTTTCCCGGGCGCGAGAAATCACTGGAAGATGATTAAACAGAGTAATAATGATCGGTATGGCAAAAGTATAACTTCGTTTTTGGGAAAAAAACCGGCCCTGGCAGCCCCTACTGCGGGGCGATCTGGCACCCTGGTTTACCTCTGGCACCCTGTTTACTTGGCCCCCCGGAAACCTCACCCTGCTTTAACACCTGGGTTTGGACTTATGGTTCACCCGGGTTTATTTTTTTTTTTTTTCCCACACCACAACACGTGGTTTTTTTATGATGACTGGAAGATATAGGCTTATGTTGTGAAATCGTTACTGACAACTCACAATCGACACTGTTTATCGACTTTCAGCTGGACAAAACGTTTTTCCCCGGATTGTGCCCCTTTTTATTTCATAGATTTTTATATCAATGTAATCACTAAGGGCAGGTACTAACAGTTTAAAATTATAATACACGGATTGCATGGTAAGGACCCGGTGCCGCTGGAAAATGATTTCAAACACGAAACTCGGGGCCACACTTCCGCCTTTGTTTTCACTTTAACATCTATTAACTTGTCTGTATACTAGGGACCACGATATATTCACTATACAGATCTATCTTCACCCCCTTTTGGGGACTTTCCTTCCTCTGAGAAAAAAGTTCTGTTTTTTTTTTCACCGGCACTTAACCCTTTCGGGGGTTTTGACGTCTAGACGCAGCCCTGGGGTTTTCGTACTAGTACGCCAAATTCAGCCCCCCAACAGAAACAGGCTGTTAGGCCTAGATGTGATAGAATGGGTCTGTGCGGGGAGTGTGGAGTTAAAAATTTCCGCCCCCCCAGTGCATAATGAGGAAAAAAAAACGTTTTTTCTTAAAAGGATTTACAGTCTATTTTCGTATGGTATTTATTGGGATTTCGTTTTCTTGGTCTTATTTGATGGATTGGGGAAAAATATTACAAAAAGATTATTTTGATTGGTTTAAAGACAAATATCTTGAAATTGAGCTCAAATAGTGAAAATGTTCGATTTTTACGTTTTTTAAGTAAAAAATCACACCATGCATCCAATACACATCAACTGGCAAGTCAATATTCATGCCCCAATGCTCTAATATTATTTATCCCTTTTTTTAATGATGCAGTTGTATACATAACAGTAAATCTTCTATTTTTTTTTTAGAATAAAAATTAAAAAAAAAAGCAAAAGTAATGTAAGAGGGGGGCCGGAAATGTGACTAATGAACAGAGAAGATGTTATTTTAGTGCCAGGAATGTCTGCCTTGTTTATTCTGGACCCCTTTTGAAAAATTTGGATCTTTTAAAGGGGAAAATTCCAAATTGCCATTTTTTTACCATATTTTGGGATTTAATTTTGGAAAAGGCAGCTTGTACTCAATCAATAGAAGACATATTCGGAAATATCTATAATTTTTGGGACTGAAACATTAATTTCAAAATAGGGCTAAAGCAAAAAGCCCCTGCGTAAGTGTCATGGCTACCGTAATTCTTTCCCCTTGTTTTATCAAATTTCAAAAATTTTTTTGGGGTTTTATCGGAAAATGATTCTCTATAATTTCATAAGAAAAAATTTTTTTTTTTAAAATTTTGGGGGCCCCGAGAATGAGTTTCGGGACCCCTTGGTCCCCAAAGGGGAAGTTCTCTGGCTTTTGGGGGCTATGTTCTGGCACATAATTCCCTTTTTTTTACTCTGTAAACTGTTTTCGCCTGGTTTGTTTGGCACTGAGGGGGGTACATAAGATCACTGGACAGTTTTAAGGTTCTAGCACGGGAGGACCGCGAAAAAAAGAAAAACACGAACAAGACGGACGCGTTTCAGGGGCCACACCGCTGCACCACCCAGTCTATTCAAAATGTGTACATAATTTATAAATAAGAAATATTTACACTTTAATTTATAAATAAAAATATTTTCCCTTTTTTTAAAAAAATAAAAAATATTTACACTTTAATTTATAAATAAGAAATATTCACACTTATATAAATAAGAAATATTTACACTTACCTTGGAGAAGATGGTAAAGGGCCTCTGGGGTCAGTGCCCTTAATAAACAACGGAGGAGTTAAGTTTCGTGTTATTATTTTTTTATTGGTTAATCGCAAAATTTTTGCTACACTGTTAATGCTACACTTTATCGCTGGCTGGGCTATAGCCCTTTTCGATCTGCTGCTTTGACATATATACATGTA
>WNWK01055317.1:0-11313 GCA_009830355.1 Cherax destructor
AAATTATGTGATCAGGCATATGGTCACTGTCTTGAACACTATGTGCTTAATTGTGCACTTATTGAGGAATATAGAGATAGACAATATAATAACCTATGTGACATGTCAAGATATCTTATTCATGAAATAAGATACCATTTGTACTAAGCAAATTTCCTAAATTTGCTTGTAACAGATAATTGAAATGTAGATATAAACCCAAATGTATAATTGTTAACCCTTTGGGGCCTAGTGCCTAGGCCTTTTGTGTATCCATATGCTCTTGCGCTACCGTCCACAGGATGGATATGGGGTGCACAATAAACTAGCCACTTCGGTGGCAAAATCTAAAAATCTAAATCAGCGCGAGGGCCAGGCGGCGAATGAGGACGCATTTGAGTGCAAGGAGTATGGCAAACAGTTCTGTCTGAAGGGTAGAGGCCCAGTTAATGATGCGTGCTCCAATTTCTTTAAGAGAGCCATCACTCTGTATGACAACAGCAGCACTACCAGCTGCACCAGTGGATTGGTGAACAGAACCATCAACGTAAATAATTTGTTAGAGAGTGTGCTGTTTGGCTAAATTATCAATACAGCTTAAGGCATCATGTTTGGCTTCAAGGCGAAGCTTTGGTTGTGATTTAAGAAGTAGTTTGGGGGGGAAATGGAGGGATGGTAGTTTGGAATGGGGTAATATTCCATGGAGTGGAGAAGTGCCGCTGTTGCCTTACTTGCCACAGATCATGTATCTGATTCATGCGGAGATCGGTTCCATTTTTTTCGATCCATCTGGAGGGATGTTCACCAGTGCTGAGGAAAGTTTGGAGGGCTTCTGTGATAAGATAAGATAAGATTTCTTCGGATTTTTAACCCCGGAGGGTTAGCCACCCAGGATAACCCAAGAAAGTCAGTGCGTCATCGAGGACTGTCTGTCTTATTTCCATTGGGGTCCTTAATCTTGTCCCCCAGGATGCGACCCACACCAGTCGACTAACAACCCAGGTACCTATTTGCTGCTAGGTGAACATGACAACAGGTGTAAGGAAACACGTCGAAATGTTTCCACCCGCCGGGAATCGAACCCGGGCCCTCCGTGTGTGAAGCGAGAGCTCAAGCCACCAGACCACCGGGCAGGGGTGATTTATCACTCCTAAGCAACCTAGACAACATATCTTAAATTTTATAGCATGCAAATAAAGGAAATAATTGAAATGTTCTTCAGAGAAAATTAATGATTCGTGAGTTAATGATTTAATATAATACTACATACGTACGTATATTAGAAAATGAATGAGCAGCATGAGAAATAATACATTAGTTACCCTAATAAACGCCAGGGTTTTCTATGTAAATTTTCTTTAGATATTTAAAAGAAAATGTGTATACAATAACTTAAGCAAATTATACCTTTTAAAAAGGATTTTGTTAAAATTAAATTTGTTTAAATAGAAATACAAATAAATACAATAAGATCAATTTACGTAATTATAAATATATGTATATTTATTAATTGCTATTTATTACAACATTGATTAAAATTATAATAACATATTACTTTGTTTTCTCAGAAAATTGGAAAAAAAAGGTTTTTTATTAATGTCCAAGTCTAATTTCTCATTACTTACATAATTGTACGATATATTTTTTCAAGGTTAGATTTCTAGCCTATAAATAACAAAAATTACTACTGCCACTTCCACTTCTTACTCCATTATATCCCAACTCTCTTGTACCCATCCCTGTCTGCCTGCCTATAAATACCCCTTCCTCCGTCTGTGTGTTAGTGTGACTGTAAATGGTCCAAGTCGGGCCGAAACGTCGTCGTAAGCTCCTCCATTTTATATGTGCGGGTTGTGTGTGTATAGCCTATAAAGTTTAAAGTGATTTTCCTTTGTACTGGTGAGGGTTTCTTAATGTGTGCTTCGGTTACCCGAATTTAGCCTGATTACTTTAAGTAAAAGAACATTAATGTGACATTTAATTGTGGCAACGTTTCGCTCTCTATGAGCTTTGTCAAGCCGTTACAAACAATACATGGACACAGATTGTTGTTGTTGTTGTTGTTGTTGTAGGTTCGCCGGTAAATCCGGCCCGGGTCTTCTCCAAATGGTGACCCGGCATTGGCCCTCTGGGTAGAGGGTGTCAGTCATCTTCTGTCTTCTTTCTTGGGGCCCCCTGGGAGGTGGGTGACTTCTTCACTCTTGCTGTGGTTCCTCACGGTGGGGAGTGTCTTCTGGCGTCGCATCTTTATCAGCAGGCGTCCTCTTGGGTCTTCATCAGCCGATCTTGGGACTTCGCACTCTTGTAGTCCCAGCAGACATGTCTTGACATGGGTGGAAGCTAGGCATCAGACTGTGGTTCTACCTACATAGGGAAAGAAGAAGGATGGGGGATAAGAAAGAGGTAAGAGAAAGTATAGCTGTAGTGTGTAGTCTTGGTCATCGTCAGGGTTCTCCTGGCGTCGTCATCGAGCAGGTCTCCATCGTCATCGTCATCGAGGGGGCGGGTGGGTGGCTAGGACTGGGAGCAATGTCTCCAAGTCACGGGTGGCCAGGTAAACCAGCCGGGCTGCCTTGTCCTCGTGTGTCAGATCCCCAGGTGCCATCGGGAAGTGCCTGCGGCGGATGGACGTCGTCGCTGGACAGTCAAGAATGTAGTGAACTAGAGGCTTTGGGATCATCTGGTCGCAGTGGCGGCAAAGCTCCTCCCTCCTGCGTTTGATGAGGCGCTTTGCAGTAGGGTAGCCGAGGCGCAGACGGTGGACACTAACTTGCAGCTCCCTGTTCAGTTTTCTCATGTTTGGTGGGGCTCCTACGTGTCGCTCTGTCATACCAATGCCGGCTCCGAGATGCTCCGGTGCTGGTAGTGGGCGTCTGGCTGCGAGGCTGCCCCAGGTGCACCTGCCTGCGGCTAATGACAATTGTAGTTGCAGGTTGGGCCGCAAGTGGCAGACTAGCCGCCCCATCTGCGCATCATTCCCGCAAGGTCGATGTGGCTTGGTATCCAGTTGATTGTCGCTTGCCGGCCCTGCTCGTCAAGTGAGTGTGGGTCTCTCCTGATGGCGGTGAGGAGCCGGATGTTATCCCTGGGTTCCCTATGCATGATGGCCTGTATCGCAGCCCTGGAGTCGACATTGATGACTGGAGGTTGGCGGTGTTCCAGGAGCGCATGTTGAATGGCCCTCTGGATGGCATGGAGTTCTGTCTGGAGGATGCTGCAGTGGTCTGGGAGGCGCCAGCCAGCCGTTGGGAGGAGTGATGTATCCCGGCACCCGTGCGGCCGGCCTCGGGATCTCTTGAACCATCAGTGTAGTACACTGCACACCCGGGATGCTCCGCTGCAGCGATGCTTGCGGCTGCCCACCACTGCAGCACGCTGTGTGGACAGTGCCGCTTGCTGGCTGGAAGGTTTGCAAGGTGGGTTACAACAGGTTCCGTTGCTCATGGCGGTGCCACGGTGTACCCATCGACTGGCCGGTCGCACCCCTTGCCTGGATTTTGTCCTGGTTAGATACTTTATAGAAAGGCTGGAAGTGATGGCGACTCTGGTGTTAGATTTACAAGTACTTTAGAAATGTTGGATGCAACCTGGCTGTTGGGAAGAATTATAACTTTGTTTGGAGTGGTGTTGGTGCGTGGAGAATTAATGATCTGAAGAGCTCTCTTCTTGCAATCTTTGATGAAAAAGGAAGGAAAATGTAAATTAGTGAAGGTTTGGTGAATGTATGTACATTCCTCGTCAAGAAACTCAGGACTGCAAATTCGGTAAGCTCTTAGGAAAAATCGATGATGATGCCTCTTTTGGTCTTAATATCTTGACTGGAATAAGTGTGTGAGATCATTTTATTTGTAGGTTTCGGTAAACTTAAAATCTTAGGTTGTTATCTACTTTGTCGCTAATTCTACCAATATTAATACATAGCAGCATATGTGTAGAGAACCTAGGAAAGGAAAAATAAACACATAAGCAGTATAATGTGATCCTTTATTGACAACGTTTACATCAACGCAGTGGGTTTTATCGAGTCACAAACAGGTGGAGGAGGTGTTGATTCACCGGGAATTCTCACGGTCCGGGTCTTTACCAGATGGTGACCCGGCTCCAGCTCCTGGCGTGGGAGTATCAGAGACCTAAGTCTCCCATGGGAGGGGTACCCCTCAGCGGTGGGACCAACTGGCCCCAGGCCTAGCCCATCGCACCAGCACAAGGCATGGAGGAGGTGTTGATTCTCCGGGAATTCTCCGGCCCGGGTCTTTACCAGATGGCGACCGGCTCCGGCTCCCTGGCGAGGAGTATCAGAGACCTATGTCTCAATGGGAGGAGTTACCCTCAGCGTTGGGACCAACTGGCCCCAGGCCTAGCCACATTCGCCACCAGCACGAGGCATGGAGGTAAATAGATGCTAGGCCTCTCTGGTCTGCCACCTTCCCCACCCCAAGAAGGCCGACGGGAAGGGGCAGGCTTGAGCCGCAGATGGTAGCAAGCTCCAGCCTTGGCACCTACCCTGCCCTAGAAGGGCTGGGCATGGTGATCGACCACAAGGCATAGAAGTAGATAGATGCTAGGCCTCTCTGGTCTGCCACCTTCCACACCCCAAGGAGGCTGACAGGAAGGGCAGGCTTGCGACCCGCAGATGGTAGCAAGCTCCAGCCTTGGCACCTACCCTGCCCTAGAAGGGCTGGGCATGGTGATCGACGAGTGAGTCACAAACAGATCTGGTCCAGGTATGCTCCGTGTGAAGGATACATTTCTACTGCAGTGTTTGACACAATGGAAATAAATGGTATAAAATACTGTCACAATGGAAAAATAAACACATAAACAGTATAATGTGATCCTTTAATGATAACGTTTCGCTCACTGCGTGTGTGGGGAATTATGAGAGATTGTCTATCTGGGCCACCACCACTTGCAATTGCAAGGCGTGTGAGAAATTTCTCCCACTCGTGGTTGCAGTGTCGATCACCATGCCCAGCCCTACTAGGGCAGGGTAGGTGCCAAGGCTGGAGCTTGCTACCATCTGCGGCTCGCAAGCCTGCCCTTCCTGTCAGCCTCCTTGGGGCGGGGAAGGTGGCAGACCAGAGTGGCCTAGCATCTATCTACCTACCTGCCTCGTGCTTTTGGGCGAATATGGCTAGGCCTGGGACCAGTTGGTCCCGCAGATGAGGGGCACCCCCTCCCATGGGAGACATAGGTCTCTGCTACTCCCACGCCAGGGAGCCGGAGCCGGGTCGCCATCTGGTAAAGACCCGGGCAGGAGAATTCCCGGTGAATCAACATAATATAAATCAACACCTCTTGGTCGCACCGAGGGATCCTTCGATATCTTCACACTTACCCCACTTCACTCGGGACCAGTGTAAATAAATTTGAAGGGATTATAATAGAAGTATGGTATGATTAAATTTTAGTGGACTGTATGGTTTAGAAATATATGTGACTGATTGAGGAGCAAAGGAGAAAGTACAGGTAATTAATGTTCCTCACCCCATCTGCGTCTTGGGTTTTTTGGAGACCTTCATTATTCCCCCCTAGACATTTAAAATATCAACATACCTACGGCCACTAGTAGAGGATAAATTTTTTACTTGGGGGTGGCGCATCCTTGTCGATGGGCTTACAATCTCGTGATCCCCGTTGAATGATTCGTCCGTCAAGATCTTGATTTTTTTCTCGCCAGTCAAGGAAGATTAATTAACGCCCAGGGCCGGGGGGTTTATTTCTGGATTGGTGGGTGGTTCTTATCCTCTCCTATTTCCCCCTTTTTGTTTCTAAACTTACACTATGTATATCCTGGCTTAATCCCCCACTAGTTTATACACATTATCTCGATACTTGTTTTAGCCCGTAGCAAGATTGTTCTTCTCCTCCCCCTATTAGATGGCGGTCTGGGCATAGCGTAACCCCCAGAACACTCGTTACACTCCTCCCATTTTACAATCACATATTTCACCATATCACAATATTCATTGAGCATATTTCAGTCTCTTCTAATAAAAACCACCTGGAATCAGGTTACGACTGTATCCCGTCGTATGGTCGCGTCATTGGGTTCAAATTAGGCTTACACCGGCGCCCCTCGTTGACAACATTCACTATATTTCACCAATTACTACCCTATTACGTGCTTCCCGGAAAGATTGTCCCACTTTATACACGTCGCAAAACTTTGATATCCTCCATATTACGAGGTGAAGTAATCGCCAAATTCGTCTCCATCACCGCCTGATATCTGGTGTGTGGCCGTTCCCCCGTCACTTTTAATACTCACTGCCTCCCCTCTGTCTCTCTCTCTACCCAGCCTCCTTCACCGCGTCCTCCCGCCTATACGATGGTTCTAATCTCACGTCTACATAACGGGGAAACCCACCAGCAGTACAAAGAATTATTCATATTGGAAAGTTTATCAATTCTTTCGGAAAATAAAATATTTTCCGGCGTGGGCGAAACTGATAAAGTCCACTGAGTGAGCAAACGTTGTCAATAAAGGATCACTTATGTATACTGCTTAAGTGTTTATTTTCCTTCTTCTTCTTCTTGTTGATTCGCCGGGACTCTCCTGGCCCAGGCCTTGTCAGGGTGGCCCGGCCTGGGGTTTTCCCTTTCTCGGGAGTATCTCAGACTACTCTGCCATGGGAGGAGGTACGTGGGGACCTCCTCTTCTGTGGGATCAACGGTCCCAGGCCTAGCCACTTTACCCCCCCCCACGGGGCTCGTGGAGAAGCTAGGCCCATCTTTGGTTATCCCCCGCCCCGGGGGAGCTAATGGGAATACGTCTTGTGAGCCCTAGAAGGGCTGGGCATGGTGATCGACCTAGGCTCAGGCACCACCCCTCCCCTGAAGGGCTAGGCATGGTGTCGATTTATTTTCCATTGTGTCGGTATTTATACCATTTACGTATTTCCGAACCTGGAAAAACCCAAAAATAACAGAGTGATTTATCACTCCTAAGCTACCTAGACAACATATCTTAAATTTTATAGCATACAAATAAAAGAAATAATTTAAATGTTCTTCAGCCAAAAAATGATTCTGAGGTAATGATTTAATATACGTACATATATTAGAAAATGAATGAGCAGCATGAAAAAATACATTAGTTACTCTAATAAATCAGGGTTTCTATGTAAATTTTCTTTTGATTTTTAAGAAAATGTGAATACTAATTACGAAATTAATTTTAAAAATTTTGTTAAAATTAAATTTGTTTAAATAGAAATACAAATAAGTACAAAATATCAATTTACGTAATTATAAATACTTGTATATTCATTAATAATTTTTATAAAAACATTAGTTAAAATTAGAATAACATATTTATGTGTTATCTCAAAAAATTAGAAGAAAAGTTTTTTTATATAAGTCCAAATCTAAATTTTCTTACTTAATTTCGATATATTTTTTTAAGGTTAGAATTCTAACCTTTAAACTTACTCTAGGGATTATTTTTCTACTGGTGAGGATTCTTAATATTCTCCGGTTCCTAATTTGCTCGATTGTTTAATAAAGAACATAAATGCAATTTTCATTTATTGGAACTTTGTTCAGGAGCTTTTGCCGTTCAAACAAAAATGGACACAGATTGTTTTTGTTTTGAGGGGTTGCCGGAAGGGGGGTCTTTTCAAAGGTGACCCGGCATTGGCCCCGGGTGAGGGGGCGTCATCATCTTTTTCTTCTTCTTTTGGGCCCGGTGGTTTTACTTTTTCTTTCTTTCCCAGGGGGGGGGTCTTCTGGCGTCGCATCTTCATCATTGGGCTTACAGCGAACTTGGGACTTGGGCTCAGTCCCGCGCGTGTCTTGACATGGGTGGAACCCGGGGTCAGACGTGGTTCACCACATGGGGGGAAAAAGAAGGATGGGGATAAGAAAAAAGGAAGTAAGGGAAAATATAGCTGTAGTTGTCTTAGGGCGTCAGGGTTCTCCTGGCATCGTCATGAGGGGTCTCCATTTACGTCATCGAGGGGGGGGGTGGGTGGCTAGGACTGGGGCAATGTCCCAAGTCACGGGGGGGCCCGGTAAAACCACCGGGTGCCTTGTCCTCGGGGGCAGATCCCCAGGTGCCATCGGGGGAATGCCTGTGGCGGATGGAGCGCTGGGCATCAAGAATGAGTGAACTGGGCTTTGGGAATTGGGGGAGTGGGGCAAAAATCCTCCGTCCGCGTTTATGAGGCGCTTTATAGGGAGCCGTGCCAGACGGTGGGCCCAACTTGCAGCTCCCCCTTCGTTTCTGTTTGGGGGGGCCCACGGTCGCTCTGTCATACCAGTGCCGGCCCCAGATGCGTGGTAGGGGTCTGGCTGCCGGGCTGCCCCCAGGTGCACCGCCGGGGGAATGGTTGTAGTTTGGGGTTGGGGAGGGCAGCGCTGCCCCTCTGCCCCCAAAATTCCCCCCAAGGTCGATGTGGTTTGGGATCCAGATGATTGTCGCTTCCCGGGGCCCCGCTCCCCAAGTGAGTGTAGGTTTTTGATGGCGGGAGGAGCCGGATTTTCCCCCCTTTTTGGGGTTTCCCCCTATGCATGATGGCCTTTCACAGCCCCATCGACGGGGGATGGGGGGGGGTTTTGGGTTTTTTAAGGGGCCCCAAAATGTTAAAAAAGCCGGGGGAAAATGGCGGTTCTGGGGGGAGGCCCCCAAATCCCCCGGGGGGGGCGCCACCCCCTTTTTTAGGGGAGGGGATGCCCCCCGGGGTCCCCGTCCCGGCCGGGGGGTCTCTTGAACCATCAGTGTAGACCCCGCCCCCCCGGGGGATGCCCCCACTGCAGCGATGTTTGGGGGCCCCGCACCCCGCTGCACCCGGGTTTCCCGGGCCCCACTGCTGCAGCACGTGCTGGCAAAACCTTTTTGCGGGGGGGGAAAAGGTTTTGAAAGGTGGGAACGACAGGTTCCCCCCGGGGGTGGGGGGACCCATCGGGGGGCCCCCGGTCACACCCCTTTGTCCTCGAGGAGCGGCAGGGGGGGTTTTTTGTCACACCCGCAGCTGACCAAAACCATAGTCTGAGGGGGCCCCTCCCGCAATTCGCCCCACTGACGGTCGAGGAGGTCTCTCAGCAGGCGCCCACCGCCCAAAAGGGGAACATTTTTGGTCCTGGCGGCAAAAAGGGGGCAACTCGGTCACGGGGGGCTGTTTTTGGGGCCCCTGTTCAAAAAGACACTGAGTTGGTCAACCCCCGGGCCCCCAGCATGACCCCAGCCCCAGCATTTTGAAAGGACGCTGGGCGCTTGAGGCGGGGGGATGAGCATGGGCCAGGGTGACCCCCCCATAGTCGACAAGAGAGCCACCCCCCGCACGTAAAACCCCCCCGGGGAGAATGGGGGCCGGAACCACCCCTGGGATTGGGGGGGGCACACATGGCTATGATGCGTTGCATGGCACGCCTCTGACATACTCGGGTCTGCTTGCAGAAGGAGAGTCGGCTGTCAATGTATTTTTCCCCCAGATCCCGGGGTAACTGCTGACCCAGCCCAGGTTGATGCCCGAGATCTTCAGCCTTGTGTCGGGGCCCCTTTTGGGGACAAAAAAAACCCTGGCATTGGACGTTCCCCCAAGATTTTTTGGGGGCCAAGCAACGGCAGGTGGTAGCTAGCGGGGGGAGGTTGTTTGGGGGCCCGCCCCCCGCCCGGGGCCCCTGACAAAAAAGTGCCAGGTCATCAGGGGGTGGCTGAGCAGTCGGGGCCCGCTGAGAACGCCCCTGCACCAGCTCATGATCAGCAGTTGAAGAGCAACCCCCCGAGGGGAGGCCTCCCCCCGGGAAACCACCCAGCCTGCCGGCCCCCCCAGGTATGGGGGCCCCCCCAGACGGCAGCGTGCCCCCCCAACCCCCCCCCCCAGTAGGTCGAGGATGGCCGTCGCACTGGCCAGCTTGAAGGCCTTTTTAAAATCAAAAAAGACAAAAAATTTTGGCCTTTGTCAGACCCCCAAAAATGGGGCCCCCAGGGTGGTGATGCCCCCGAGGTGCCCCGCCCCGGGGGGAAGCCAGAGTGTTGATGCCCGGACGAAGCTTTTCTTTTGTCGCTCCAACACCATCCTCTGCAACCTTGGGGGGGCAGGGGGTGAGGGGGATGGGCCGCATGTTGCCTGGATCCCTGGGTTGGGGACCAGGGGGGGTTTGGGTTCCTTCCCCTGCAGTGGGGAAAGGCCCCGACCCCCCTATGGTTGATGACTTCCCGGGGGGCGTCATGCCCGTGAGGCCCTTTTCCCCTTTTTTATCTACTGTAGGTGATTCCCTTCCCCGCCCGGGGCCCCGGGGGGCCGGGGAAAAATTGAAGGCCGCTTTGTTTATTGGTGAATTTTTATGTAGGTGTCGTCCTGAGCCTGGGGGGGCCCCTTTTGGGGAAAAATGGCAGTCCTACCAGGGAGGAGGGAGCCTGGAGGTCCTGTAAGGGCCTGGGGCAGGGGGGTTACTGCCCTGGACGTGAAGGGTACCACCAGCCCCTGGGCCCCCCAACTGGGTCATGGTGAGCACGCACCGTGCCCCATGCTTTTTCCCCCCGCTTTTGCTGATCTGCCAGATCTCAGACAGGGGGGGGGTAATGACTGAAGGGGGAAAAAAAACCACCAAAACTTCTCCAGACGAGTCCTGTGGGGGGTGTGGCGGGGGGCCCACCACCTCCCCTTTTTGAAGCCTGAGGGACCCAGCCCGGGGTTGCGTCGGTGAGTTTTTGGGCACGATTGACGCGGTGGTTTTGCCTTTTTTTGCCCCCTCATAAAACCAAACCCCAAAGGCTTTTTGGGCATTTTCCCCCCCCCCCCTTTGGGGGGGGGTTTGCTGCCCTGGCTGCCCCCCCGGGGGAAGGGCCGCTTCGAGGTCCCGGGAGCCTCATCTGGGTCCCTCAGGAAAAACAGCCCCCCCCCCACCGCTGAATGACGTCCTGGAAGCACTGCCAGTCAGCCCTTTTTTGGGGTTTCCCCCCGTGGAGGCAGGGATACGGAGGGTGCCTTGGGAGCCCACAGAGGTTTTTGATTTTTAAAAAAATCACTGGGGGAGAAGAGGGTGGATTTCCCAACTGGCACCCTGGGGAAAAGCATCCGGGAGAGGAGTGTGACGTCCCGTCGGTTCCCCCGTTTTTATAGTGCAATTTTTTTTTTTTTTTTTTTTTTTTTTGCTGGACGGAAATTATAAAAGGGGGGGTAAACCCCAAAAAAAGTGATGGTTAAAACTGCTATCTAGAGATGCTTTTTGGCTGCTTTTTTAAAAAGGGGGGGTCCAAAATTTGTATTATTGGCACCCCCAAAAAAAAATGTAAAAAAGGGGAAAAAAAAAAAGGAATCACCAGAACTTGGGTTAGAAGTGATATCAATAGACATAGAAAGGTTCTGGAGTTACCCAATCATCTGG
>WNWK01055318.1:0-11313 GCA_009830355.1 Cherax destructor
TCTTTCTCGCCTTCGTGTCCCGTAGTTCGGTTGGTAGCTCTCTCAGGTCACATGCTGAGGTCCGGGGTTCAACCCCCGGGTATGGCTGGAAAACATTAGGACGTATTTCCATAAGACACCTGCTGTCCCTGTTCACTCATCAGTAAAATAAGTATCTGGGTGTTAGTCGACTGGTGTGGGTCGCATCCTGGGACAAAAGGACAAAGGTTTCCTATATAGTAGTATGTCATTGATGTCAGCTAGGACTGTATACCTTGTACATGTACTTGTAGAAATAAGATACAATTATGAAGGATAGGTTAAGGGACTTAACCGTTTTCAGTAATTTATTGTACTTATACGTACAGTGAAAGTTCTCTGCATATACTACAGGTCTGAAACTTTGCCAGCCTTGAAAGTTGCCGTTAGTGTAAAACAATATTCCAGCCTAGAGAGAACAAGCGATTTGAAGAGAGTCATCATTGGCTTGGCATCCCTGGTTTTGAAGGTCCTCATCATTTTCCCTAGCAGATGTGGTACACATTGTTGTGCGGTGTAATAATTCGATGGAGTTACTTGTACCTTGCCAAGATATTTTGAAACTTACTAAACTGTGTAGAACAGAACATCTGGAGGAACACATGCAACATTCGTAGACATCTTCAGGACTCTAAAATTCCCTATACACATCAGCTGGAAATGGCAAAGATCATGCACACAAAATCTTCACCTCACCGCAGTCTGAGCAACACAAAAGATTCATCCTTCCTTCAGGCCACATAGCAGGATATATTACATCCACCTTTGCCAAGAGCTACATACCTGTAAATATTGCCACTATCACATCTAGTACCATTAAAGACCTGACTAGACCAATACTAAGACGTAGGAAAGACCTCTCATGGCCTAGAGATCAGGTTGCAAGAGAACACGCCGGCATGATACCCATCGACTCCAGGCTGAGGGACTGATTTTCTCAAACTCTTCCTCATTTTCCACCTTTCTCTGCAGTGAACTGAAGAAGCCACTGCCTGGCGAAACGTTTCCGGGATAAAGATTCACAAATGTTGCAGATGTGTCTCATGTATCAACTTGTCAGTTTTCTATACCATTTACACAAATAATACATAGAGACAATCCTACGCACCTCATGTCTTGTAAGGACGCTCAGCTGGTCATCAAGGAAATGGACAAAAAACAATGCAGATGTCTGGAAGCTGCTGTAATCTGTACACTCCAACTCACCTTACATTATTATTATTATAATCAAATAGAAGCGCTAAACCACAGGGGTTATACAGCGCTGCAGGTTATTGTAGGATGCAGGGAGAGTGGGTTGTAAGAGGGAGATGGATGATTAGTAGGGTATGGAGTGCAGCATGACGGTGGATAGTGCAGGGATAGAAGGTAGCAAGAGATCGAGGTAGAAGGGACTGAGGGAGGTGCTAGAGGTGTAATCTTCAGAGTTTGTGTAGTAAGTCAGTTTCTGTCAAAAAGTCAACAAGAGAGTCAGGATTAAAGGAGGGTCCATCTGCAAGAAGGGAAGGTAAAGAAAGGGCCGCAGAGCGAAGACGTCGTTGGAGGTAAATTCTGCGTGCTCGTTGATAGAGTGGGCAGTCCAGCAGAATATGTCGAACAGACACTGGAACCTGACAATGCTCACAGAGAGGGGCAGGGAGCCTCTCCATGAGATACCCGTGAGTAAGACGAGTGTGGCCGATGCGAAGACGGGAGAGTGTAGTCTCCCAACCTCGACATTGGTGACAAGAAGAAGGCCAGAAACCTATAATCGGTTTAATAGAATGAAGTTTGTTATTCAGCAGGTCAGACCAGCGTTGTTGCCAACGGGTGCGAAGGTGGGTAGCAATGACCGCAAAATAGTCTGTGAAAGGAACACCTCTATATGAAACTGGAAGGTCATGTACTGCTGACCGCGCAGCAGTATCTGCCTGTTCATTGCCCTGTACGTCAACATGACCAGGGACCCAACAAAAAACAATATCTTTATGCTTGCTAAAGATACGGCGTAACAAAGGTGGATACGAAGAACTAGGGGTGAGGTGTATCAATTTTACGGATAGCCTGTAAAGCACTAAGGGAGTCTGAAACGACCACAAATGGTGACACAGGCATAGATGCAATACGGATAAGTGCCACAAGAATGGCATACAATTCAGCCGTAAATATGCTAGCAGAGGGTAATAGATGCCCTCGTACAATGCTGTCCGGAAACACTGCTGCGAATCCACGCCGTCTGATGACTTTGAACCATCGGTGTATACTGCGATGGCATGGGAATGAGAACGGAAGTGGTCTAGAAAGAAAGAGCGAGAAGCCGCCGTAGGTAGTTGGGCTTTCGCGCAAGGTAGAGGAATAGAACAGACACGGACAGCAGGAACTTCCCAAGGGGTAGGGAAAGGGAGATGTCACATGAACATATAGAGGTGGGAGCTGAAGGAAGACAGGAGTGAATGTAGACGAAGAGAAAAGGGACGAAGTAAGCAGGGGCGACGAACAAATAAGAGCGCCTACTAACATCTGTAACAATCCTATACATGGAAGGATTGCGGAGGTCATGAGCGAACAAAATAGCGAATGCAATGTGCATCACGACGATAGGATAAAGATGGAATGTTAGCTTCCACATAGAGGCTCTCAACCGGGGAAGAACGAAAAGCACCAAGGCATAAGCGTAATCCCTGGTGATGGACGGGATTAAGGATGGAAAGAGTAGCAGGGGAGGCCGCAGAATATATCTGGTCACCATAATCGAGTTTCGACAAAATTAGGGCTGAATGTAGGCGAAGGAGGGTTCTACGATCAGCCCCCCATGAAAGATGTGCGAGGGTTTTAAGAAGGTTCAGCCTGGTGTGACAAGTTGCCTTCAGAGAGGTAATGTGAGGTTTCCAGGACAATCGACGATCGAACAGGAGGCCGAGAAACCTGACTGTATCACGTTCTGGGATACGTGAGCCGTATAGGTACAATGGATGATCAGAGACCACTGAACGTCTAGTGAACGTAATTTGATGAGTTTTGCCACTAGAAAATTTAAACCCGTGAGTGGTGGCCCAATCAGAAACCCGGTTGATGGCATGCTGGAGGGAAACTGCAATGAGGTGACAGTCAGCACCTGCACAAGCTATAGCAAAGTCATCCACATAGAGCGATGACCAAATATTGGATGGGAGAACAGATGCCAGATTATTTATAGCAAGCAGAAAAAGTGTTGTGCTCAGAACACATCCCTGGGGACACCTTCCGCTTGGACAAATTCCGGGAGAGTTCATTACTAACCCGGACCCGGAAATGTCTGTCAGTTAAGAAGGCCTTAAGAAAGAATGGTAGGTTGCCTCGGAGGCCTAAGGAGTGGGCCTGGGCCAAGATATTATATCTCAAGTTGTATCATAAGCCTTCTCAAGGTCGAAAAGATAGCGATAACCGAATGGTTATTCGCAAAGGCATTACGAATATACGTATCTAAGCGTAACAAGGGGTCAATGGCAGAACGGCCCTTACGGAAGCCATACTGACTAGGGGAGAGACTATTGTGAGTCTCTAAATACCACATCAAACGTCTATTAACTAGACGTTCCATCACCTTGCAAACTGCACTGGTAAGAGCGATGGGACGGTAGTGAGAGGGATCACGTCCCGTAGCACCTGGTTTTCGAAAAGGGAGAACAATAGCAGACTTCCACAGCTGGGAAGAACTCCTTGCGACCATATGAGATTAAAGAGTCGTAAGAGGACAGTAAGAGCAGACTGATGTAAATGCTGTAGCATACGAATATGTATGCCGTCTGGCCCAGCTGCCGATGATCGGCAAGCGAGAGTGTTGCCTCCAGTTCTTGAAGGGTAAAAGGCACATTATAAGATTCTTCTCTAAGAGAAGAAAAATCTAAGGGCTTTAACTCGCTGGCAGACTTAGAAGAAAGGAACGAGGGGCATAGATGGAGCCCCTGAGAAATGCGGACGAGATGATTACCAATTTCAGTGGCAACGGCAAGAGGGTGTGCTATATCGACACCAGCAACCTGAAGAACAGGAGCCGGGTCGGGGGAGAATTTACCACTCAATTTCCGCACTTTCTTCCAGACTGCACTCATCGAGGAAGCCGAAGTGACAGTAGAAACGTAATCTCGCCAGCAAGTGCGTTTAGCATCACGTATGACACGGCGAGCAATAGCTCTCTTCTGCTTGAAATCAAGGAGTCTCTCTGTTGTTCTGTTATACCGATACCTGCCCCATGCAGCACGTTTCAAACGCACTGCCCGAGCACAGGCAGGAGACCACCAAGGCACGCACTTCTGAGGATGCTTGCCCGAGGTTTGGGGAATAGAATGTGAAGCCGCTGTGAAGATGGAGGACGAAAAGAGATGTAAAACCTCATCAATGGAGGACGAGGTAGGAACCTCATGAAAGGCAGTAAGATGTGCGTAAAGGTCCCATTTCGCCCGGTCAAATTGCCAGCGTGGGCAATGAGCAGGTGGAGAAAACAGAGGGGACTTAAGGATGATTGGGAAATGATCGCTGTCATGTAAGTCCGGAAGGACAGACCAGGTGAAGTCAAGGACAGTTGATGAAGAGCAGATGGAAAGATCGATGCAGGAGAAAGAATGAGTTCGGGGGTCAAAATGGGTAGGAGTACCCGTATTTAAAAGTATTTAAAACATGGAGGGGAAGAGAAGCAAGAAATGCCTCCAACTGAATGCTACGGGAGTCACAGTGCGACCCTCCCCAGAGAAAGTGGTGTGCGTTAAAATCACCAAGTAATAGAAGGGGTGGCGGTAAGGAAGAAACCAGAAAATCAACATCTGGGATAGACAATGCCCGCGAAGGGGAGAGATATAAAGAACAGAGTGTATACCACTTATTCAAGTGGATACGGGCTGCGGTGTAATGTAAGGAAGAAGGGACATAGAGCTGACGGTATGGAACACCAGTGCGTATAAGAAGAGCACTTTCGTTAAAGGTTCCATCGGAAAAAGGATCCGATGAATATAACAAATTATAGCCTGAAAAGGGCCTGATAACAGTGGATTGTAATTTGGGTTCTTGCAAACAGACCCCAATAGGGGAAAACTGGGAGAGCAACACCTGAAGCTCACCCCTGTTACCCCTGAGGCCTCGGATATTCCACTGCAAATAAGCCATGATTTATGGAGAAAGATATAAGTGGCAGTGAGAGGAAGCTATGGACTAGGGTTAGAAAAGTCCACGTGTGGAGGCAGCGGAAGACCTGTAATCAGAGAGGGAGGAGGACGTTGTGAAGGAAGGGGGGGTTGAGACGAAGAAGAGAGACGAGGAACCTCAGATGGAGTAGTGTCCATCATCGGCCCAGTCTCGGTAATATATTCTGCAATAGCTTCCAGTGTTTCGGAAGTCAAAGATGCAGAATGTGGGACTACATTAGAAATGGAAGAAGAGTGAGCAACGATCGGGGAGTCTATAGACTGTACTAAAGTAGAGGGCGAGGAGATAGAAGGGGAAACTGTCGAAGGGGCTTGGGAGGGGACTGGGGATGAAGGTAGTGTATGAGGAGGAGGATGAACCTCCACACACGTTACAGAACTAGACGGAGGCGAAGAACCCGGCAGTAGGGATTTTTTGCCGGGCTTATGAGAAGAATGGGGGCGCTGAGGTTTAGGAGAATGACGAGGACGTGTAGACTCGGAACTGTGGGAGTGAGTAGAGGAAGGAGTGTGGATAGTATTGGATGCTGAGGTAGGGACCTCGGAGCCAAGAACATCAAAAGGATTCGAGACAGGGGTGACTGAGGAAGAGGCGACCACAGAGGAAGCCGTGGAAGTTGGGACCCCAGAAGCGGGGCGACGTTTAGCAATGCGAGAATAGGAAATACGGGGAAGTCTCCCTTGAAGGCGTAGATGAGAGATGGCCATAGCATATGAGAAGCCTTCCGCCTCTTTGAGGCAACGGATTTCCCGCTCATTCAGGTAAACCTGACAACGGCGAGAATATGATGGATGTGTCTCATGACAGTTAAGGCAAGAGGGAGGTAAAGTACAAGAAGGACTGGCATGGTCGTCGGCACCACAGACTGGGCATTCGGCCATGGACCCGCAATATTTCGCTGGATGACCAAAACGCCAGCAGTTTCTACACTGCTGTGGTGTAGGGTCACCTTTCGAACTTGTAAACGTTGACCTGCAATATATACCGAAGGTGGGAGTTCACGGCAGTCAAACGTTAAACGAGCTACATTGCATGGAAAACGTCTTCGCTTATTGGCAGGGAGGGTAAAAGTGTCAACCTTAAGGATAGGGAGTTCTTGGAGTTCAAGTTGCTCTAAAATGTCTTCACCACATGTCTGGAAATTCCGTTGGACAATGGTGTGGGGTAAAATGACAGTACCACTACAAGAATTAAGAGAATGATGCTTGTCAATAGTGATAGGAATAGTATCTATGGTCGTAAGAAGGGAAAGATCGCGAGCTTGGCCAGCATTCTGGACTGTGATGATGCGAGTGCCGCTCTTGAGAGCGTGAAAAGAGATATCTTTGCCTACATGGCGTAGGAGAGCTTTACCAATACTATGATCGGAAAGATAGGTAGTTGGAGTAGTCGGTCTGAGAGTAAAAAACTTCGTCCATTGAGGAGTGTGAAACAATGAATCTAAGGGGAGTGCAAGACGTGCTAGGCGTTTCTGAGATGAACGAGAAGGAAGAGTCGAATCGTCATGTAAGGGTCGTGGTCGTTTGGATGTGGGACCGGGGGTGGTCCGATGGGAGACGGGCGAGCGATTCGAAAATTGCCGCACCGTCGAGGAGAAGCCGGAATCAAGGTCAGAGAAGAGCGAAGGTCAGATACATCAAAGGGCCGGTCGGAACCCCAGTACCTGAAGCAGGTGACGAGCAGGCACCAGCAAGAGGTACAGGGGTATTAGAGCTGTCCGGGAACGAGGTAGGGTCAGAACTAGGTGCGGTATCAAGAAGGGGCCCGGGGTATTGGGTTCATGGAGTGGGTCAGCCATGGTTAGGTTACTTCTTTCTTTTTATTTTAAGAAAAAAAAAAGAAGAGAAAGAAAATAAAAATAAAAAAAAGAATAAAAAAGGGGAACGTGGAGGAATAGCTCCTAGGAGGAATGGAAGGGCGTAAATCCCTCCGCGCCCAAGAGGACCTCAACACCGCTATTAGTGCAGATGCTGCATGGAACCCATGCCATACCCTACCCTTCATGCCAGTAAACCAGCAATCCGGGATAGCAACCTCACATCCACCGAGCCACCTCGGCGGACAAAAGAGAGGCGGCCGGATATCCGCCAAAGCATACCGCCTTCGGCCACCACCCCGGAATCCGAAAGGTGGCCTCCAGAGATACACCCGTCGCCCGAAAGATACCCAAGGCCACTCCCGGGAGACCGGAGAGGGAACGGGACATCCCCAGGCGATCCAGATTCCACGGCAAACCACACCACCACCAAGGACCTCAACGGAATGGGATGGACCACGGTACCCTTCCCCCTACCTAGGAACTAGAATGCCTGTGGAGGGAAGCTCCCAGGGTAAAAATGGGAAGGAAATAAGGGAGGGATGAGGAGGAAGAGGAGGAAAAGGGAAAAAGGGAGGATGGGGAAAATGGGAAAAGGGAGGGGGGATTGGGGGGTAATTAGGTTCGGTCTGAGGAAGAAAACCAAAAGGTCCAATTCCTCAGACCAAGAGCCTCTTCACCACAGCAAGGAGCACTCACCTTACATAAATTGGTCATCATAAGGAGAGGCAGGCTTCCTGCAGTGCTCCCATCTCGCAGTTCACCCACACAACCTCACTGACCTGGCCACTCACCTGCCTACTTTTGTATAAGTTTACTTACTGTGCTTCCTCGTGTATTGACTGGAGAGGCTTGTTACACAGGTGAACTGAGCCTTTTTTTCTGAACTTGTCGGCTATGCACCATTTGTCTTCAGGACTGGGTGCTAACTAATTCAGTGCCATTTACTACAGACTAAGAAGAGCCCTGCACTTAGTCTTCTGGCACCAGAAGCACTGAACCAGAGTGTTCACATCAAGAAGCCTTCATCGAGAAGTTAGGGCCAGTGAAATATGAAGAATAATGAATTAGAATTCGCATTACTATTACGTCCGTGAGGGAAACTGTAAATAGATAGGGCTCACAGTGCCTGGGGAATAGAAGATAACCAGGTTTAATCCATGATCTCTGGATCAGATTTTCACCAGCGTCGAGGCACCTCCCTCGAAGGACATTTAATATTCTCTTTCCTCTCCATCCACCGTCTTGCGATCACATCCATATTATGAGGCTTAAAGTCTTCCTCAATTTTCATATTCGAATAACCAATACTTGACTATCTTATGACACAGACGTAGCTGGTGAGGATTATGTTCTCTCCAGATGAAGTACTCGGTGCACACAATACCACCTCACCATCAGTGTTATAGAACTGGGGTCCCACAGTAGTTGTCTTGCGACTAAGATGCTGCCATGGCATGATAATATGAAGTAAAGAGACTGCCTTTCACTCCTCTACTGTCATTTTCCTTCTTTCCCGACAGATAACGCTTGATAGGAGACACAAAAATTACTAAGTCATATAATCAAGTGGTATCTTCAATCAGACTCTACCACAAGGGATACAGTGGAGAGTAGAGCTAACAAAGATTAAAGATATCGGTGATGTTAAGAGCTTGCTTACTTTCCGTGTATAGTCTTCATATACATTGAACTGAAGAAGCCACTGGGTGGCGAAATGTTTCCTCAAAGATTCCCAAATTTTGCACAAGTGTCTCATTCTTCAACTAACAAAAATTAATCCTGCAACTAGCTAAGGTAACTTGTTGCGAAGTGTTTGGTAAAGGAATACAGTTAATCACAAGTTATTACTGTCTACTTTGTTTCATTACTGACTGTTGTTGACTGTTACTAGAGGTTAAAAACAGCACTTCCCAAACTGTCTTCCATTTCTTGAACTCCAGTACCTTGGTATTGTTACTTCCTCTACTTCTACCAACATTACTTCCTCTATTACTGCCAACACTACTTCCTCTACTACTGCCAACACTACTTCCTCTACTACTGAAAATGTCACTAGCAGTTTAGTAATAGTACAGTATTAGTAGATTACACTCGTTACTGAGTCACATGCAAGACTCGTGACTCAGTAACGATTACAATCTACTAATACTGTACTATTACTGAACTGCGCCACCACTACTTCCTCTCTACTGCCAACACTACTTCCTCTACTACTGCCAACACTTCTTCCTATACTACTGTCACAACTACTCCCTCTACTACTGCCAACACTACTTCCTCTACTAATCTCACCACTAATTTTTCAACTAATTCCACTGCTTCTTTCTTTACTACTATTATTATTATTAGTGTCACTGGTGCCACGCTTGACCTGGCACACACACCATCTCTCACACAAAACAGGCCAAGTGTCTATCGACAAGTGTCTTTGGCAACTAGTAACTACTGACGCCACACTGACATCTTCCCCCACTAAGGTGGCGCCACTATGTCTGGGGTGTTGGCTCTGGTGGTGAGTGATTGTGTTGAGTGATTGTTGCTTGGTAGTGGTGGTGGTTTTGGTGGTGGTGGTGGTTTTAGTGGTGGTGGTTGGGGTGGTGTCATGGATGATGGTGGTGGTAGTTGTGGTGGTCGTAGTGATGGTTGTTACAAAATGATGCGATATCTATTAGTAATAGACATCTCCAGTGAACACTAGAAAGGATAGCCCTTCTAGCATCCAGCCTGTTACTGGGCTTTTGCAACAAAGTCAGTATCCTGGTCCAGTTATCCGATATATTCAATAGTCACCAAGAGGATTACAACTGATAGGATACTAACCAAAGAAATATATTTAAAATGTTTATTATAAAAGTTAGAACGTTTAGGGTATCGTAGTAAACCAAATATAAATATACTGATGTTAATTAGGAGGTTAGCTCCTACACTTCTCTCATATACATTACTGTGCTGAAGGCACATATATCTAAATGACTCTAAAGTACTATCTGGTACAAAGTCAACAATTACAAGCATATGCAGATATATACAAATAAGTGTAGATGTGTGTATGTGTGTGCTCCAGGTAACTCTAAGACTCGACTCAACCAGTGTCCGACTGAACGTCTTCTCATAAGCTAGCTTCTCTAACAAACTGACAGTCAGAACAGCTTGATTGACCAGTAAAGTGACCAATTCGCAGAACAGCAATAAAACAAGCAGCAGGAACACAGCGTCAGGAACCAGGAGATAGAAAATCGACCTAACTGGGGACCATCAGTAGATCCTCCATAATAGTCACAAAACTCCCTTATTACTGAATCTAGGTTCAGCATAAAAATCCCCGACTGACGGTGCACAGATGCCTTAGCGAATTAGGTCAAGAGCTATAGCTAGAGACCTGAGTTATCTCTGAGTGTCAATGTGACACACAACACAGTAAAACGTCGAAAATCACTGTCTAGACTATTCTCTGTGAACAGAGTTACACAGAGTCCTGAGAAGTATGTTTCGTCTCACCACCGAATACATACTCTACCAGAGTTTAAATGACGAGAAAACAAACAGAGACAGGAGAGAGGTGTTGTCTCAATGAGGGTCAGCAGGCCAAAGAGCGAGGAAGGAAAAGCAGTCCCCCACCTCAGGTGTGGTCACGCCACAGACTTGAGCTTGAGCTTGATTTGACCTGAGCGTCGGTAAGGTGGGGAAGGAAGGAGGATGGGTAAGGATGGAAATTGGGAAATAGGTGGGGGGGGGGGAGAGGTTAGGGTTGTAAAGGTAAGTGGCCTATCCACTTTGGCGTAACATAATAAGTGTGTGTGTATGTAGAGTTATACATAAGTAAATTTTTAAGAGGAGGATATGCCTTTATCCCATCAGTCGCACACAGGTATACTGTTGTATCACAGCATGTTACTGAGTTGGAAGAAAGCATATTAATTGTAGTAAACTTTTTTTTTTTTTTTTTTTTTTTTTTTTTTTTTATTCAGGCAAGGCTGCTGCAACAGGTGGTAGTTGCTGGGCTATTCGTTGTTGATGGGTGGTAGCCCGAGCTGTTTCAGCAGTTACTTTTGCAACAGGTGGTAGTTGCTGGGCTTATGATGTTGTTGGTGGCTAGCCCGGAGCTGATCAAGCTGTTTCTGAGGTGGTGTCCTAAGATAGGAAGTTCGTAGGTGTTACAATGTTGGTTGTAGGATGTAGTTTGGAAACGGTAGGTCACCCATAATGGGGAGTATTTATCTATGGTGTTGAACATAGACTGGGTCTGGTGGTATCCACTCATCTGGTTCGACGGGAGATCACTTAGGATTCTTGGTCTTGGGTAGTTGTCGTTGTGAATG
>WNWK01055319.1:0-11312 GCA_009830355.1 Cherax destructor
AGACACAGATCACTCCGATGTTCCCCGTGTCCACCTAACACTATGTAAAAACTCAATGCATATAAAGGCACGAAAATTTGGAATTCATTACCTGTCATTGCCAAAGAAACCCTACCTGTACCCCAATTCAAAACGATGCTAAAAACCACCTTCTCACCCAAAGCTAATTGCTCCATATCAAACATTCCCAGCAAAGTAGAATAATAACTTAACGTAAAACCTGACTAATCAATTCAATGTAATGTATGAATGAACAATGAATGAATGTAAAACCTGTTATGAATAATACATACTTAGCTAATTATTCCCACAACACTTACATTATAATGACCACGTAAACTAACTGCAATGCAATTAATTGTTTTAAATTGTTATCTCACTCAATTAGTTGCATTGCTACAATAAATTGCTACAATTAATTGATATGTTCAACTTATATTCAAACTTTATAACTTAGATATGGAACTTTACTTATTTTATAAATTATCAACCATAACTTTTTATTATTTTATTATTATTATTGCTTTAATTTGTTTAATCTGATTTAATTAATTTTATAATGAAGACAAAAGTACAAAACTATGTTTAAAAAATGTCATGTCTAAACTATGTTCAAATTTCATAGCTTAAATACTCACCTTTACTCATTGTATACTATCTACAAAAATTCTTACAATTTAGTTTTAAGTTAATTTTAATTCTGCCCAAAATGCCCTGCATACTAGGGGCTTTTGGCATGTACACCTCATGTAATCTCAATAACCAAATGTAATTCTTTGTATCATGTCCAAATAAAAATATTATTATTATTATTATTATTATTATTATTATTAATCAATTTTCCCCATAAGAAATAATGGAAATAAAATTAATCCGTTCCAGACTTCCAAAAGTAGTAAAATAAAATATTTTTTAGAACTTTTTGACATTAAATAATACACAATTTAATGAACGTTAAAGAAATTACATGTAAATATAGTACAATAACATGTCACTTACATTTATTGAAGAGTTGTTGATGTGTGGAGGGAAAAGGATGGAGTATAGTATGCTAGTGTTTGGAAGGGGAATCCCCTTCCATTAACACTGCAGGTGGCAAGTTCTTTTCTGGGGTTACTGGCCTTTTTCTTTTAATGCCACACTCCCTGCATGCCTGCTACACTCCCTGCATGAATGCTACACTCCCTGCATGCCTGCTACACTCCCTGCATGCATGCCTGCTACACTCCCTGCATGCATGCCTGCTACACTCCCTGCATGCATGCATGCTACACTCCCTGCATGCATGCATGCTACACTCCTGCATGCATGCATGCTACACTCCCTGCATGCATGCATGTACACTCCCTGCATGCATGCATGCTACACTCCCTGCATGCATGCATGCTACACTCCTGCATGCATGCATGCTACACTCCCTGCATGCATGCATGCTACACTCCCTGCATGCATGCATGCTACACTCCTGCATGCATGCATGCTACACTCCTGCATGCATGCATGCTGCACCTCCCTGCATGCATGCATGCTCACTCCCTGCATGCATGCATGCTACACTCCCTGCATGCATGCATGCTACACTCCCTGCATGCATGCATGCTACACTCCCTGCATGCGCATGCTACACTCCCTGCATGCATGCATGCTACACTCCCTGCATGCATGCATGCTACACTCCTGCATGCATGCATGCTACACTCTCCTGCATGCATGCATGCTTACACTCCTGCATGCATGCATGCTACACTCCCTGCATGCATGCATGCTACACTCCCTGCATTGCATGCATGCTACACTCCCTGCATGCATGCATGCATGCATGCTACACTCCCTGCATGCATGCATGCTACACTCCCTGCATGCATGCATGCTACACTCCCTGCATGCATGCATGCTACACTCCCTGCATGCATGCTACACTCCCTGCATGCATGCTACACTCCCTGCATGCATGCTCACTCCCTGCGTGCATGCTACACTCCCTGCTGCATGCATGCTACACTCCCTGCATGCATGCATGCTACACTCCTGCATGCATGCATGCTACACTCCCATGCATGCATGCTACACTCCCTGCATGCATGCATGCTACACTCCCTGCATGCATGCATGCTACACTCCTGCATGCATGCATGCTACACTCCCTGCATGCATGCATGCTACACTCCCTGCATGCATGCATGCTACACTCCCTGCATGCATGCATGCTACACTCCTGCATGCATGCATGCTACACTCCCTGCATGCATGCATGCTACACTCCCTGCATGCATGCATGCTACACTCCTGCATGCATGCATGCTACACTCCCTGCATGCATGCATGCTCACACTCCTGCATGCATGCATGCTACACTCCCTGCATGCATGCTACACTCCCTGCGATGCATGCTACACTCCCTGCATGCATGCATGCTACACTCCTGCATGCATGCATGCTACACTCCCTGCATGCATGCATGCTACACTCCCTGCATGCATGCATGCTACACTCCTGCATGCATGCATGCTACACTCCCTGCATGCATGCATGCTACACTCCTGCATGCATGCATGCTACACTGCATGCATGCTACACTCCTGCATGCATGCATGCTACACTCCTGCATGCATGCATGCTACACTCCTGCATGCATGCATGCTACACTCCCTGCATGCATGCATGCTACACTCCCTGCATGCATGCATGCTACACTCCCATGCATGCATGCATTGCATGCACTCCCTGCATGCATGCATGCACACTCCCTGCATGCATGCATGCATGCTACACTCCCTGCATGCATGCATGCTACATCTCCTGCATGCATGCATGCTACACTCCTGCATGCATGCATGCCACTCCCTGCATGCATGCATGCACCTGCAGTGCATGCTCACTCCTGCATGCATGCATGCATGCATGCTACACTCCCTGCATGCATGCATGCTACACTCCTCCTGCATGCATGCATGCTACACTCCCTGCATGAATGCTACACTCCCTGCATGAATGCTACACTCCCTGCATGAATGCTACACTCCGGCATGAATGCTACACTCCGGCATGAATGCTACACTCCCGGCATGAATGCTACACTCCCGGCATGAATGCTACACTCCCTGCATGAATGCTACACTCCCAGCATGAATGCTACACTCCCAGCATGAATGCTACACTCCCTGCATGAATGCTACACTCTTTATCACAGGGCTGGCACTAGGAACTTTCTTTGGACCCATGGTAGCTTATTTAGCAGTTGCAAGCACTAAAAACAGTGGAATAATGACAATATACTGGTATGAATGCGTGGGTGGTGGTCGCTCACTTGTAAACAATAGCACACTGACACTCCCTGGAGTACCCGCACAGCTGGACGCCACGCGGACGCGTCCGGGACGAATATCGTAAACCAATGCAATCATCATAAACCGAGTCAATATTTTGACATAAAAATGTATCGCTAACCGAATTTATCGTTATCCGACGCCATTGTTAACCGAGGTATGACTGTACCTCTGGAAAGTAAAGCTCACCAGTAATGCGTAGAGCAACATTTTGCACTTACAGCAAACTTGTATCGACCTTCTCTCCAAGTGAGTTTTCAATGCTATTGGTTGTGCTTCTTGTAATAAACACTGTTTCCTCCAACTTCTTGGACCTTGGAATCAATCCTTCACTTGTAGGTATTTTCTCATCAACTGGATTACTTCTAGTTTTACATATGTAACCCTGCAAAACAGATCAGCCTTTACAATATTTAGTACATAATATATTTATATTTGTATAGTTGGTTCATCTTTTTACAAAAAATGGAAAAACTACAACCTATCAATAATGAAAGTACAAGTTTAGTACAAGAAGCGCCGAGAGAAATAGACGTCTCCAGTGTTGAATAGATATCACAAAGTCTCAGTAGAAATTGGCAATGTAAGAAGACCTACATGGAATACCACACTAACATGTACTCAACACTATACAACATATGAATCTGGACACACTGTAACATTAGTCACAAAACTGGCTCCTTAACCTCAACCACCACGATTGGAGTAGAGGCCATCTGGGTATGGGAACAACAGAAATTGTAGACCTAAAATATCAACACCTAATAGTCAACATTGTGCTAACAGATCTCCACAGGCTCTTATCAAGTCAATAACTTCTGCTCCCAGCAACTCTACAAGTGGTAAAGATGTTTTTCCCTTTTAAAGGTCATTCTGACTCCACTTCGAAAATACTTCATGAAAATGAACCTGTAATGCGTTAAGTGAAGGTGAAAACTAAACTGTCTAATCATTTTCAGTATACAGACTGCAGATGCTCCTCGCTTTACCATTTTACGATGGTGTGGTAAAATCGTAAACCTTTTTTTTAGGGTATTGTACATTAACTGATAGGATAAACTTATATTCATTTACGTATTTACTTTTCATTAATGGTATTTACAATCAGTGGGAAACGGCCAATGTGTTACACAAAAAAGAAAAAAAAAAAAATCATATTCAACTTACAATAGGTTCATCAGCACATAACCCCATCATAAGTCAAGAAGCACCAGTAACAAAAATATAAAGCAGTCTTTATACAGTGGACCCCCGAGTTTCGGTCACCTCGGAAATCGTACAATTATGTAAGTAGTATAATATTGTAAGTGCTTTTGTAAGTGTATTTTGAGGGGTCTGAAATGGACTAACCTACTTGACATTATTTCTTAAGGGAGTAAATTCATTCGGTAATAGCACTTGAGCAGCCTTCTGGAATGAATTTTGACCGAAACTCGGGGGTCCACTGTATATCAATAGGAGTTTATCGTGCCTTGATAAAGCTCTCCCCTTATACTAAGAAGATATAATAAATGATCATATGTACTTATACTTTTGTCTGGAGACATCTGCACACTGTTGTCCGAGACAAGCCCACTCACTGGTGGGTTTCATCACACTAACTCAACTGCCAAGAGATGCACCACTCACATTCTCTCAACCTGTGGAATAACAAACATGAACAAATTGTACACAATAAGGATTGGTAAAATAAAGATTTACAGCTGTAACTTCAACAAAGATATCAGGAAGCCAGAGATATTAATTTTTAACATAATACATTCATGGAAGAATGGAATCTATCTATATGGCAACCTACAATAAACACTGGATACATTAACAAAGACTCTAAATAACAAGAATTAGGAATTTAATGCACTACCTCTCACATTTTTGTCAACATTTTCACACTTTTCTACACTAAAAGCCAAACCTGACACCAACCTATTCAATCAGGCTGTCATTTCTGCCACTCCCCTGGCCCATTTTAAAATCAAATTAGTTTTTGACATCTATAAACTATATTATTAATGACACACTATTCAAACTGGTTCTATTTAAAACAAAAAATCCATTAAATATTTTCTTTAACAATCCAATTTACATCCAAATTGCTAATCCTTGTTTGACAGTATGCTAGATCTGTCATGTGCCAATTGCTGTAATTGTGTAAGCTTATCTCGATATTTATTGTCACTATTTCAAATGAACCAATACACATACAGCCAGGTCTCGATTAATGTGAAATTAATTTTCCCCCCTTCAAACTAGTCAGATTGTGCACAAAAATTACACATTTCAAATGCAATTTCTAATAATGGGACCACTTCACAGGATTCATTACAGCCTCTCCTCACCTAGCGACGTACTCGTTTACCGATGACTCGGACTTACAACGGGCTCTCTGACCAGTATGCATACCTAAATAATGTAGTATATTAGAGATGATTTCCTCTATTCTGTTTATTACATGATACAGTACACTACACTACTGTATAAACATTTAAAAATATACCAGAAATGTTATAAATGGTTCAAAGGTGACATTAAAACAATATCAAAGATGGCTGACACAAACCCACTACTTATAGTATGCTCCTCACTTAACAACGAATTTGTTTAACTACATGGTCTCAGGAATGGAACACCGTTATTATGTGAGGAGAGGCTGTATTCCCAATAATTGAGACCCAGCTGTATATTTCTGTGCTTTTTCTTTAATATTTTATGCCTGGGAAAGACTGTATTATCTGAGGTTTTATGACTCATGAAATCTTGGCTAAATCAACCTATACAATTCACATGGTTCAACTATCATCTAAAACTAATTGCTCAAACTCAAACTTTGTATATACAACAAGAATGTAGTAACCACGAATGCAATAAATGGTATACATATACAAGTATTTGACTTAAAATGAGACACTGTCATACATGTTGGTATTCTAGCTTTATGATAAAGTGCTTGCCGGCAGGTGAACATTTTTCAGATAGGTAGTCTCAACTTTTGAAGTATGCACTATTTTATTCAGTTAGCATTTCAATTGAATTTATGCTTTGTGGGTTCAAAGCAATGGCAACATTGTTACCAACACCATCAGAACACTACTTAACGTAAGATTTGTTGGTATTTTTAACCCAGAGGGTTAGCCAGCCAGGATAATCCAAGAAAGTCAGTGTGTCATTGAGGATTGTCTTATTTCCACTGTAATCCTTCAATCTTCTCCCCAGGCTGCAACCCACACCAGTCAACTAACACCCAGGTGCCTACTGACTGCTAGGTGAACAGGGACAGCAGGTGTCAGGAAAAATGGCCAACACTTCCACTGGGCCGGTGATTAAACCATGGACAAGCCTTGCAACTTTGCAATTGACCTACAATAACTATCAGTCATAGAAGCTAGAGTGGAAGATGGAAGAAATGTGTGTGTGATTGACAGGTATATGACAGGCATTTGCCATATCCACATTCAAGATTATTCTATTATGCAAATGAATTTGGATCATAGTCCTTATGAGGAGGGAGGAAAAGATACAAAATGCATGATGAATGGAGAGAGAAAGGGAGGGGGGAATCAAAATAGTGAGTATCCAAATCAATTTCAATTTTTTACTAATAGATGTGGGGATTTTGCATTTTACATCAACATGCCAGACTTCTGGTCTGTATATCACTCTTACACATGTAGACATGAAACTGTCTCTATAAATAGACTCATCTGCTAGGTGTAGATCTCCTCTTTTTCCAGTAACTACATTTTTGTTGTACAAGGTCACACTACCACAGTCTTGTGGATCACTGCCTGGTACGTCACACAACCACAGTCTTGTGGATCACTGCCTGGTAGGTCACAACCACAGTTTTGTGGATCACTGCCTGGTAGGTCACACTACCACAGTCTTGTGGATCACTGCCTGGTAGGTCACACTACCACAGTCTTGTGGATCACTGCCTGGTAGGTCACACTACCACAGTCTTGTGGATCACTGCCTGGTATGTGACAAAAGTCGTGTCGTCAGCAGAGATAATAGGCATAAGTTGTTGAGATACGCTTGGAAGGTCGTTGATGTATAAAAGAAAAAGGAGGGGACCAAGAATGCTTCCCTGTGGTACACCAGTGCCAAACAAGTCCACTGGCACAAACACTAGAATTTCAAAGCAAAAAGAATACAAAAGCTTTGCTCTCATCCAGTATGTGTACTTTGAAATGATTAAGAGATGAAAAGAGGTAAAATGTTGTCTTTTCATTGACTGGCATAAATATACACCAGTGTATAATACTTTAACTGACATTTGAAAAATTTTTATTAATGTAAACATAGCAAACAACTTCACAATTCAGTACTTCATACAATGTTTAATGTCTGTACTGGAAAAAACACTGTCACAAGTATACTTGTGACTTGACTGCTATTTTTAAACAAGTTTAAGTTAAAGTATTGTACACAAGATGACAGCTTTATGCCAGCTGGGTCAATGTCATCAATGTACTATGTACATATAGTAACATTTTGCAACTAAATGGCCCTGTAGTGTTTGGCTGAGTAGGCCCCCTCTACCATGGGCCATAAGAATAGAAGAGCAGCAGAATGCCTATAGGCCCATGGTATACTAGGCCTACTCATCCAAACATTACTTAAGATGATAAATATTGCAGCAAGCCTAATGGCCCAAAATGCACATGCAAGCTAGTGGCTTTCTTTCTGCTTAACAATATTTTATTACATGTAAACTACACAAAGAAATAAAATTAACTTTGATTAACCTAATTTTCCCATCTCATCTATTACAAAAATCATACCATGTTTGCTTTATATCCTTCTGTATAAGTATGTAACCACCAGCACCAATGAGCATTTAACTATGATAACCCACCATCACTATGCATCCTCTTGATAACATGTATACTATACATACCAAATACACTGATAGTTTGTCTATGTTCAGTTTATGCATACTTGTCCAATTAACACTTGTTTCATTATAATTAGTAAAGAACACTAAAGAATCAATATTTTACTTTTACTTCTATCATCAATATGAAGTGAACAAGACTGCATAAGATGTCAATATTTATTATGTTTCAGGTGATTAGGTTATAGCACAGAGCTTTGAAGGCAGTTGAATGGGGAGAAATGATGAGTATAATGCAACAGTGCAATAGTAAGGAGAGAAAGAGGGTACTGCCTGCCCATAACCCCCTCCCCATACCTGTCAACCTCTTGCCACATGTTAGGGAATACTCTTACCAACAAATAAAACATATTATATCTATGGATATTTTCAGATATCTAAAAACATTAGCTGTTACACATCCATTAACTATAACTAATGTAGTATTTGGTTCAATATGAAGGGAATAGTATTGTGCTTTAGATCAAATTTGTTGATGGTGCCTATAAATCACTTTCTCTTGCACAAAAAAAAAATTCATTTTGTCAAGACACTGACCATCTGCCACTGAGGCAACTAACCCTGAAAAGAAGAAACCCATAATATTTTTCGTTTTACATTTAGTAATTTATACAGAAGGAGATATTAGCCCCTTGCTCCTGCCATTTTAGTCACCTTTTATGACATTAATTTGACAACAGATGGGATGGGAACAGTTGTATGTCAGTAAAGAATGTTTAACATGACCACAGATGCCACACAGTTGTATGTCAGTAAGGACTATCTAACATGACCACAGATGCCACACAGTTGTTTGTCAGTAAGGACTGTCTAACATGACCACAGATGTCACACACATCTTATTAAAAAATGTCATACACACACAACCCGCACATATAAAAGAGATAAAAGAGAGGAGCTTACGACAACGTTTCGGCCCGACTTGGACCATTTACAAAGTCACACTAACACACAAAGACTGGGGAAGTGGTATTTATAGGCAGGCAGACAGGGGAGGGTACCAGAGAGTGGGGTAATAATGGAGTAAGTAGTGGAAGTGGTAGTAGTAGTAATAGTAGTAGTGGAGACAGTCATATTCTAGAGGAGCACTGCAATGAGGCTAGCGGCCCGCAAGGGTGGGACGAGAACACAGAGGGAGGAAAGGCGAATAAAATAAAGGACAAATACAAGGCAAAAGAAAAGAAAGAAAGGAAAACCCATAGGAGAAAAAAGGAGAAGAGGGAAGAGATGAAAGGGGAAGGAATCAGGTTAAGTCACGGGTGTTCTGAAGTTTAAAGCATTTAACAATGTAATGAGAGAGGAAAGCATCAACAGAGACAAAGCCAGGGCTAAGATTCATACAGGGAAAGTTGTGTATAAGGGAGGATTCAACCAGGCGGCGACTATGAAAGTTAGACGTAGGGTAGACAGTTTTAGCAGAAGACCAATCAATAGGATGACTGTGATCTCTGACATGACAGAAAAGAGCATTATTAGTGTCGGCAAGCCTAACACTATTTTTGTGCTCCCTGAGTCTGTCAGAAAGAGATCGGCCAGTTTCTCCGAAGTACTGAAGAGGACACTTCCACTACTTACTCCATTATTACCCCACTCTCTGGTACCCTTCCCTGTCTGCCTGCCTATAAATACCACTTCCCCCATCTTTGTGTGTTAGTGTGACTTTGTAAATGGTCCAAGTCGGGCCGAAATGTCGTCGTAAGCTCCTCTCTTTCATATGTGCGGGTTGTGTGTGTATTGTTCCAGTCACGGTATTGTGCCTTTTTGTTATTTAAAAAATGTCATTTTGGTGACCCATTTCATACCATTTTCAATCTAAGTTATGTCAACTTAAGTTGTATACAATGGACTAGATTCCATGAAATTTACTTTCTTTGTAATAGCAGTTGTCTGTATTAGGGGCCCTGGTGGTCTGGTGGCTAAAGCTCTCGCTTCACACGGCGAGGGCCTGGGTTCGATTCCCAGCCAGGGCAGAAACATTGGGCGTGTTTCTTTACACCTGTTGTCTATGTTCCCCATCAGTAAAATGGGTACCTGGGTGTTAGTCGACTGGTGTGAGTCGCATCCTGGGACACTGACCTAATCTGCCCGAAATGCTCAGCATAACAAGGGACTTTCTATATAGTAGTATGTCACTGATGTCAGCTAGGCCTGTATACCATGTACATGTACTTGTAGTAAATAAAGATATTATTATATTATTATTATTATTATTAACAAAACTGACCAACTGTCAAATAACCCTTCAGCTATACAACATAGTATAACTACATATGACTTAATATAAATCACTAATATAAGATGACAAATATTTCAAGTACATCTATCCAACAACTCTCTTCAATTAATATATAACACAACTAAAGAAGTACAGTACGTGCACCATAAAGGAGGGGTGGAGACATAGCAGTTTTGAGGTGTAGTATCAGCACCCCTCTGGCAAGACTGTGATGGCAAAATCATTTCTTATTTGTTTGGGTCACTACCTTGGTGGGAGATGGACAGTTTCTGGAAACAAAATTTATAAAGTACGTTCGAGAGTCATTGCAAAGATCTAATCTGGATGGCATCAATCAACCCAGTTACTACATGAGATGGATTTAATAAACTATACTGACAAAGATTGAAGATCTGCTCAATAAAATGCCATAACTTCCCAACATCACTCTAGCTTACACCAACATAGCCCACTGAGAATACCATGATTATTAACACTTAAAACAACTCAGGAAATGTAACCCAAGTGCCACCGCTACTGTATAAACAGCGGCTCAATTCCTTTCACCCACCATTGCATTACTCTTTAATAAATCATTAGATACTAACACTGTCCCAGCATCACTCAAAATAACAAGGATTACACCAATACACAAAGGTGGTGACCCAACAGATGTAAACAATTATAGGCCAATATCAAACTTGCTTTTACTTTCCAAAATCTTTGAGAAACTCGTACACAAAAGTTTATACTAGATAACATCACAAAACATCCTTAACCCTGCCAGTTTGGCTTCAGGAGAAACAAAAGCACTAATGATGCAATAATTAAAATGCTAGACCTACTCTACACAGCACTGGAAAAATGAATACCAACT
>WNWK01055320.1:0-11312 GCA_009830355.1 Cherax destructor
CCATTACAAGTCAGGAAGGTCCTTAGCTTAACTAAGACCAATAAGCCTTACTCCTAGGGGGTAAATTTATGCAAAAATTGCAGAGGCAATTCGTAGCCATCTTGAAAAAATAAATTGATTAATGAATCTCAACACGGTTTTCGGGGCGTTCCTGTCTTAAATTTAATATTTTTCACTAAGGTGTTTAGGGGTAGACATGGTAATAATATGATATTTGTATATGGACTTGTAAGTTTCTGATAAAGTTCCAATAAACATGAGGAAACAAGGCACACAAAGGAGGAGAATTTTTTCCTGGGTAGGGATGATTGACAAATAGGCGGCAGAGAGTTTGCATAAATGGAGAGAAATCAGAATGGGGCACGTCTCAAGCGGTGTTCCCAGGGTCAGTTTTCGGCCCCTGTTGTTTACAATTTACATAAACGATAGATGAGTAAAAAATAGAACATAAGAAAATTTGCTGATGACACAAAATAGGCCATCCAATTCATTCAAATGAGGACATTAGAGCACTCCAGGATGATTTGAATAGACTGATGCAGTGGTCGGAGAAGGGCAGATGCTTTGATGTAAACAAATGCAAAGTTTAAATGTTGGGAGGACAATAACCATGCCAATAAAACTAATAATGAGATTTAATTGTGATTGCAGAAGGATTTAGGAGTTTTTGTTAGTAAACTGAAGTCAAGACAACAGTGCATAAGTGTTCGCAATAAAGCTAACAGAACCTGGGTTCAATAACTTAAATAATAGAAGTCCTCAGGTTATTCTTCAACTCTATATATCTTTGGTTAGGCCTCATCTAGATTATGCTGCTCAGTTCTGGTCACCGTATTACAGAATGGATATAAATGCATGGGAAACGTACAGAGGAGGATAAAAGTTGATCCCATGTATCAGAAATCTTCCCTATGAGGATAGACTGAGGGCCCGAACTGCACTCTTAAAAGGCCCGGGTTGGGGGATATGATTGGGGTATAAATGGAAAACAGGAAAAAAAAGGGGATTAAATAGGTCCTGAAAATATCCAGCCAAGATAGGACTCGCAGCAATGGCTTCAAGTTGGAAAAGTTCAGATTCAGGAAAGATATAGGAAAGCACTGGTTTGGTAATAGAGTTGTGGAGAGTGGAACAAACTCCCGAGTGCCATATAGATGCTAAGACGTTGTGTAGTTTTAAAAATAGGTTGATAAATACATGAGTGGGTGTGGGTGGTTGGGTTTGGACCTGACTAGCTTTTACTACCAGGTCAGTTGCCGTACTAATTCCTTAATGGTAGTGACCTGACTACTTGGAGACTGGCCCAGATGGTCTACTAGATAATTATATGAGTAGGGTGGTTGGGTGTGAGTTGTCCTGACTAGTTTGTGCTACTAGGTCATAGCAGTGCTCCTTCCTTAAGTGAATGTAACCTGACCTGGCTGGGTCGGGGCATTGGCTTAAGCCTGTTGGAGACGACTTGCCCCCGCATGGGCCAGAGGCCTGCTGCAGTGTTCCTTCTTTCTTATGTTCTTAAACCATGAGTCCCCAAACCTTCCACTCACCGACCCGTTCATGAAGTTTCAGATTGTTCATCAACCCCGAAACATTTATTATATGAAAATAATTTAATAAAAGTACTTTAACTAATTGTACACAAATAATAATAATAATAATAATAATAATAATAATAATAATAATAATAATAATAATAATAATAATAGATAGATAACAATGATAATAACGTCATAAAAAAAAAGATAAAATTTTAATTATGAAAAATATAAAATTTAACATACCGTTTTTTGGAAACGTTGATATTTTTTTATTAGGTACGTAAATACATTCACATACATATAGTTAACATATATAATACAATACAAAAATAGAACAACAAAACCCCACACAAAACCCTTACCGATAAAAAACCAATATGTTTAGTTCATCCCCCACCCCATGCATCCCCACCCCATGCACACTATAAGCACACCCAAACTTTATACAAACATATTATAAAAATTATTGGTACTCTCCTTAAAATCCAAAAATTAACACTATAAACCACAAAATGCCGGATAGGCCCGCCCCATATCCTTGGGAGCTTTGTACTTGCCTAAAGTGTGTATTATAAACCCCGTTTTCCCATTACCACTGACTTAGAGGTGTCAGTGAAATAGTAAAAACCCTACCAAGTATCCTGCACAGCAACATGATGTAGAATAAATCCCTAAAACATGCCCTTTGTGGTCTTAAAACATGCCTTTGGGCAACCGCAACAATCCCAAAACACCTGAATCAATTAAACCCGGTCCTTCATTCATACAATGTAGAACCACAAACCCTGAATACATCGTGGCATTAACCCTTAACCTCCCCTTATGAAGACAGGTCAGAAGAGCCACCCGTCCCACACGTACCCCAACCATCCATGCACACAACCACTCATGCACACAACCACTTCATGCCACAACCACTCATGCACACAACCCTCTCATGCACACAACCACTCAGCACACAACCACTTATGCACAACCTCTCATGCACAACCACTTCATGCACACAACACCTATGCACACAACTCTCCATGCACACAACCACTCTCATGCACACAACTTCTCTCATGCACACAACCACTCCATGCACACAACCACCATCACACAACCACTCCATGCACCAACTACCTCATGCACACAACCACCTCATGCACACAACCACTCCATGCACCAACCCCTCACACACAACCACTCATGCACCAACCACCTCATGCACACAACTACTCATGCACACAACCACTCCATGCACAAACACCTCAGCACACAAACACCTCAGCACACAACCACTTCATGCACACAACCCTTCACAAACCACTCTCATGCACACAACACTCTCATGCCAAACCACTCCATGCACACAACCATTTCATGCACCAACACCTCATGCACACAACACCTCATGCACACAACCACTTCATGACACAACCACTCCATGCACACAACCACTTCATGCACACAACCCTCATGCAACCAACTCTCATGCACACAACCACTCATGCACACAACCACCTCATGCACACAACCACTTTATGCACAAACTCTCATGCACACAACCACTCTCATGCCCCACAACCACTTCATGCACACAACCACTCTCATGCACACAACCACTATCATGCACACAACCACTCTCATGCACACAAACCACTCTCATGCACACAACTCTCATGCACACAACCACTCTCATGCACACAACCACTTCATGCACACAAACTCTCACACAATCTCATCACCCCCCACACACACTCTCATGCACACAACCACTTCATGCACACAACCACCTCATGCACACAACCACTCTCATGCACACAACCACTCTCATGCACACAACCACTCATGCACACAACCACTCTCATGCACAAACCACCCCATGCACACAACTACTCTCATGCACACAACCACTCTCATGCACACAACCACTCTCATGCACACAACCACTATCATGCACACAACCACTCTCATGCACACAACCACTATCATGCACACAACCACTCTCATGCACACAACCAATCTCATGCACACAACCAATCTCATGCACACAACCAATCTCATGCTCACAACCAATCTCATGCTCACAACCACTCTCATGCACACAACCACTCTCATGCTCACAACCACTCTCATGCTCACAACCACTCTCATGCTCACAACCACTATCATGCACACAACCACTCGCTTGCAATCCAGAACCCTGATAGACCCACACCCATTTTCCATTCCCTTTATACAGTAAAAACAATATAAATACAAAAAAATGCGCTTCACGTACACCCCCTTTAACCTTTAGCGCAAATTTATTAACCCCAAGCCACCTTGGCTCACTGGTAGACACACTACCCCTCTAGTTAACCAGTCGCACCCAGACCCCCATATAAAACAGAAAACCCTGTTCAGCAAACGCTCCACGTCCCCACTTAACTTTCCAAATAAGATCACATTCGTAACCATCACCCGTTGATGCATCGTTAAGTGTGCAGAATGTAACCCTGCCAGCCGTCCCAAAACTTTGTCCACCACTTCTCCCGAATTCACCACCTGAGCCTCCCGTATGCTACACGCAGAGGTGGCAAGAAAAGCACAGGAGCAGAGCGAAGCTACTGGTCATGGGAGATTTCAACCACAGGGAGATCGACTGGGAGAATCATGAACCACGTGGGGTCCAGAAACTTGGAGAGCCAAGATGATGGACGTGGTACTGGAAAACCTGATGCACCAACATGTCAGGGACACGACCAGAGAGAGGGAAGATGAACCAGCAAGACTGGACCTTGTATTCACCCTGAACAGCTCAGATATTGAAGACATAACGCACGAGAGCCCCTGGGAGCCAGTGACCATATGGTGCTTAGCTTTGAGTACATTGTAGAGCTACAGGTGGAGAGGGAAACAGTACCGATAGAGACAAACCAGACTTTAAAAGAGGAAACTACACGGGCTTGAGGAATTTCCTGCAGGACATCCAGTGGGAAAGGGAAATGGAAGGACTGACAATAAATGAAATGATGGAATACGTAGGGGCAAAGTGCAAGGAGGCAGAGGAACGGTTTATACCCAGAGGCAAATGTTTAAATGGGAAGGCCAGAAAGAGCCCTGGTTTACCCAAAGGTGCAGGGAGGCAAAGAATCAGAGTATCAGATAATGGAAACGGTACAGAAGGCAAAGAACCCAAGTAAACAAAGAGATTAGTAGAAGAGATAGAAACGAGTATGCACAAGTACGGAGGAGGCCCAGAAACAGTACGAAAACGACATAGCATCGAAAGTTAAGTCCGACCCAAACTGATGTTCAGTCACATCAGAAGGAAGACAACAGTCAAGGACCAGGTGATAAGGCTGAGGAGAGAAGATGGGGAACTCACAAGTAATGATCAAGAGGTATGTGAGGAGCTCAACTTGAGGTTTAAGGAAGTATTCACAATGGAGGAAGGAAGGCAGCTGGGTAGACAGGACATGGTTCGTCACCAACAAGGGATGTACCAAGTGCTAGAGGGCTTCACACAACTGAGGAGGAAGTGAAGCAGTTACTCAGTGACCTCGATACCTCAAAGGCGATGGGTCCGGACAATATCTCCCCGTGGGTTCTTCGGAAGGAGCTGAGGTACTGAGTGTGCCACTTACCACAATATTCAACACATCCCTTGAAACTGGGCAGCTACCTGAGGTATGGAAGAAGGCCAACGTAGTCCCCATTTTTAAAAAAGGAGACAGAAAATAATGAGGAGAATCACATCAGAAGAGGACCAGGCAGGGCTGCAAACAGACCTGGACAAGCTCGACATCTGGTCTAGCAGTTGGCTTCTCGAATTCAATCCCTCCAAATGCAAAGTCATGAGGATCGGAGAAGGGCAAAGAAGACCGCTGACAGAGTACAAGCTAGGCGGACAAAGGCTACAAACCTCGGCAAAGGAGAAAGACCTTGGAGTGAGTATAACGCCTAGCACGTCTCCGGAGGCACACATCAACAGATAACTGCGGCAGCATATGGGCGTCTGGCAAACCTTAGATTAGCGTTCCGTTACCTTAACAAGGAATCGTTCAAGACACTGTATACCGTGTACGTCAGGCCCATACTAGAATATGCAGCACCAGTCTGGAACCCACACCTGGTCAAGCACGTAAGGAAACTAGAGAAAGTGCAAAGGTTTGCGACAAGGTTAGTTCCACAACTCAGGGTCTGTCTTATGAAGAAGGTTGAGGGAAATAGGACTAACAACACTGGAGGAAAGAAGGGTCAGAGGAGACATGATAACGACATACAAAATACTGCGGGGAATTGACAAGGTAGATAGTGACAGGTTGTTTCAGAGAGGGAACACAGATACAAGGGGACACAACTGGAAGCTGAAGACTCAGATGAGTCAAAGGGATGTCAGGAAACACTTCTTCAGCCACAGAGTAGTCAGGAAGTGGAATGGACTAGAGAAAGATATAGTGGAGGCAGGAACCATACATAGTTTTAAGACAAGGTATGATAAAGCTCATGGAGCAGGGAGAGCAGAGACCCAGTAGCAGACAGCGAAGAGGCGGGGCCAGGAGCTGAGACTCGACCCCTGCAACCACAATTAGGTGAGTACAATTAGGTGAGTACGCATGAATAATTCCACAAATCTTTACCTGTTGTACTGCCCTCCATTCCTCCTCCCCATCTGCATTAACATGGACTTTTGGCGGTTGACCCTCATACCCGATGCCGTTCCATAAACCTCCACCAACTCACCAACATGTCTTAAGTCTACCTCCTCCCCACCAGAATTGTATCATCCACATATCCTACTATACCCATCGGCTCTTCCTCACAAACCCAAAATGCACTTTCCTTTGCCCTAACCTCACCGCCCTGTAAAAGGGGTCCTGCAACACAGCAAACATCAATTGCGACATAGGGCATCCCTGATGGAGACCCCTGTCCATCACCACACGCCTATCCAACCTCCCATTCACCTGGACATGTACCTGCGCCCCCCTCGTACAGCAATTTCGCCCAAGACACTATTGCCCTCCCAAATCCCAGCTATTTCATAAAACTCCATAAAGCCTCACGCTCTACACAATCATAAGCTGCTTGCCAATCTATAACCAGGATGCCACCCCTTCCCTTCAATTGTCTATCTTCAATAAAACGCCTAATTTTCCTTGTCCCTCATACAGAGACATACCAGGCACACCTTATTGCCCTTCATCTAATACCTTCCCTACCACAGACTTCATCCTATTAGCCAGGACCTTCGCAAAGATCTTATAGTCCCCACACATTAAAGTTATAGCCCTATAATCCTGTGTAAACATACACCTTTCTCTTTCTGCACCAAAACTACTACCCCAGTTTTCTGCAGATCCCCCAACACCCTCTAGTTTTCATGGTATTAAACAAACGCACTAAAAAAAACGTTCAGAATCCTCCAATTAGAAACATGGAAATCTCCAGGCGCCTTTTCCGTCCTCACACCCACCAACGCATCACCGATTTTCCCCCTCCTATCGGCCCTCCCAAAGCCTCTCGATCTTCACTCTCCAATCAACACTGTACCCAGCCTCCCATAGTGCACAATCCTTCCATATTAACCCACACACTCTTCCCATACTTATCAAACCACGCATCCATGTAGCCACCCATACCCTCCATCGATTGTAGCACCTGACCCTTTTCATACCCCTCCAATCCCTCCTTTACACAGATACTCATCATTTCCGTTGCCTTCCTCCTCTGCCTTTGCTCCCGCAAGACACAAGCAGAAGGCCTATCACCCCACATTACCTCTTCCAGACCCTTTGCCACACGCGCCCATCAAAACGTCGATTTTGTATCTCCCAGAGCGAATCCTTCAACCCTCAATGACATCTACCTTAATTAACACCGCAACACCACCCTTAAGACACGAGGAACACGCCATATAGACTGCATAATCAGGAATCTTTAATTTACCTTCACTCTTAAAGTTATGTTACTGCAGTCTCACCAAAGGCACAAAAACCACCATGCTTCCACTCAGACCGTATACCGTTTACATTGATTGTTGCACACCTGAATGATAGTATACAGGAGGTTTCCCTTTAGACACCTTGATACTTTTATTACCCTGACCAGAGCCCCCTCCCGCTCACCCCTGATCCTTTGCCACCTCCCTTGACCTGGCATTTGCCTGACAGTTCCCCATTACCCACTACTCCATCCACCCAGAACTTCTTCCCAGTCCTCTGCCCAGGCGTTAACACATCGTCCAGGTCAGACAACTCAGCTGCTCTTTTGCGGGAGCCACTATCCCTGTTGAAGAGTCTTGACTGGCCAACCTCGTTGATTAAAGTTATTTTGGGAGTTTCTGCTGCTAACCTGCCGAATATGCACTCCCAGCACAAGTAAACAAACACAGATGTGTTGCATTGTCTAATAGCTTAAATAAGACAAAGAAAACAAAATTAAACATAGGATTAATACTTTGTATTACAAGTAATATTAATTGCTGGTTCCATTATGTTAATTACGAGTGCAGCTTTCTCCCGCAATACCTCTCTCTGCCCATACCATTGAAGATGCGATATCCTTATATATAGTTTTCTTTTATTGCTTAATTTAAATTAGCAGATTTTACTTACGTGAAATTAATTGCTTTAGAGAGGTAGTCAATCACGTGTGTCATGGGACCATGAAACTGATGCTCTGGGTTGCCGTGAGTCTTTATCTTAGCTTCAGTAACTATCTTATTAAAGGCACTAACCTCCGACGTTACCAACAGATTCGGTCCATGGAATAATCTGCCAAAAAAAGGATACAGGTAATATAGTATTACATCAGTTTCTCTTAAATATATATATATATATATATATATATATATATATATATATTATTTTCCTCTTCACAGAGTTGTGTGTTGTTACGCTACTGTGAGGTGTAGTCTTTGTTACTATGATGTGACTGTGTAGATGACATCTTTGCTCTTTGGCCTCATGACTTAAGTCTCTTCCAACCTTTTCTTGATGCTCTTAATAATCTTGCCCCTTCCATTAAGTTTAAAGCTGATTGGGAATCTAATTCTTTGCTTCCTTTCCTTGATGTTCATGTCCACCGTTCAGTTACAGGTTTTGCCTTCTCCGTGTACCGCAAGCCTATGCACAGTGGCATGTACATTCATTACTTCTCTTATCATGCCTCCTCTGTCAAGAAGAGTGTTCTTATCTCCCTCTTTCTCCGTGCTCTCCGCATCTGTGATCCTCAGTTTCTTGAAGCAGAAATTTCCACTCTTCATAATTCTTTTTCCCGCCTGGGCTACCCTTCCCATTTCATAGACTCTGCTTTCTCTCGTGCTAAACGGACTTTCTTCTCTCCTAAACCCTCTACTCCTGAGAACTCTCCAGTCCTCTGCCTTCCCTACATCTCTGGTCTTCTAATCTCAGCAACTCTCTCCGTTCCTTAGACATCAAACTTACCTTTCGCCAAACTAACACTCTTCGCACTAATCTAGTTCATACCTCCCCTACCTCCACAGATTCTCCTGGTGTCTACTCTATTTCTTGCTCCTCCTGTCCTCTTTCAGTACTTCGGAGAAACTGGCCGATCTCTTTCTGACAGACTCAGGAGCACAAAAATAGTGTTAGGCTTGCCGACACTAATAATGCTATTTTCTGTCATGTCAGAGATCACAGTCATCCCATTGATTGGTCTTCTGCTAAAACTGTCTACCCTACGTCTAACTTTCATAGTCGCCGCCTGGTTGAATCCTCCCTTTATACACAACTTTCCCTGTATGAATCTTAGCCCTGGCTTTGTCTCTGTTGATGCTTTCCTCTCTCATTACATTGTTAAATGCTCTAAACTTCAGAACACCCGTGACTTAACCTGATTCCTTCCCTGTCTTATCTTCCCCTTCTCCTTTTTCTCCTTGGGTTTTCCTTTCTTTCTGTTCTTTCTTTTGCCTTGTATTTTCCTTCATTTTTTCGCTTTTCTTCCCTCTCGTACCCCCCTTGCGGGCCGCTAGCCTCATAGCAGTGCTCCTTCCCATATGACTGTCTACTCTACTACCTTTACTACTACCTTTACTACTACCACTACTACCACTACTCCTACATTTCCCCACTCTCTTGTACCCTCCCCTGTCTGCCTGCCTATAAATACCCTTCCTCTGTCTCTGTGTGTTAGTGTGACTTTGTAAATGGTCCAAGTCGGGCCGAAACGTCGTCGTAAGCTCCTCTCTTTTATATGTGCGGGTTGTGTGTGTATTGTTCCAGTCACGGTATTGTGCCTTTTTTGTTATTTATAAGCCTTCTTGTCATGTTTCCTTTTATAGTTCCTTGACAATGTGAGTAGTCACGAAAGCGCTTGGAATTCCTCTATTTTTTTCATAGTGGTTGTCTTGCATATTTTGATATCACCTGTTTACTGTGATCTTTTTGCATATATATATATATATATATATATATATATATATATATATATATAATATATATATATATATATATATATATATATATATATATATATATATATACATATATATATATTGGACTTTCCAATGCTTTCAACTCAGTCAGAAGGGATGCTTGCTTCAAGCAGTTTCTAGGCACTTCCTTCCCTCTATCCCTTCATAGAATCGTGTTATAGTGTGGCTTCTAAACTTTTGTTTGGGGACCATGAAATTGACTCGTGTGAGGGTGTGCAACAGGGGGACCCTCTTGCCCCCTTTCTATTCTGTCTAGTCATCAAGGATGTCACAGAAGCATTGTCCAGTGAGCTCAATATCTGGTTCTTGGATGATGGCACCCTAGCTGGCACTACACAATCTCCTAGGAGACATCAGGAAAATTAAAGATATGGTAGAGAGCCTGGGCCTATCTTTAAACCCCACCAAATGTGAGATAGTTTACACCAATCCACAAATGATCTAGGACATTAGGGCTGTTTTACCAGGGGCACGAGCCATTGATCCAGCCAACAGCACTCTCCTTGGATGCTCCTCTTGGGCCCAATGCCATCGATCTGGTCCTGGAAAAAAATATCAGAGCTCAGGACGATGGATGGTAGGATGAAAGACATTGATACACATGATGCCTTCTACCTACTCACCAGGTGCCTGTCAATCCAAAAACTTACATACTTCCTGAGATGCTCCCCATCCTTCAGCAGCCGAAACTCAAGGAATAGACTCTCTCCTCAAGACCATGCTAGAGAGTGTATTGAATCTTTTCCCTCGAAGATGGACAGTGGTTGCAGTGGGAGAAAGCAAATCCTCCCAGATTGCCCTACCAGCTTTCTTATTCTCTTCCATAGCATCAAATGAGCTAATAAAACAAATTCTTCCAGACAACCTCAGTGATTCGCAGGAATACAGGACCCTAGCTACACCAGTGCCATCACTGAATGGGAGACTCTTGCTGCTCCAACACCAAAACCTAGTGAAGAACTGGCCTACAAACAGTCAAGCTGGGACGGCCCCATTGCTGAAAAAATACTTGCCAATATGCTTAGGGCCGTAACATCAGACAGGAGACTGCCCGTCTCCTAGCTGTGAGTGCACATCACTCTGGGGACTTCCTCCAAACAGTTCCCATTTCGCCATGGGAACACGCCTGGACCCTAAGACCCTTCATTGCAGTGGCTCTGCGCCTTGCTGCCTCTATTCACACGGAATATACGTGTATTTGCAGCGATGCAAAACCGACCAATATGGTCTACATGGTCTTAACTGTTCTAAAACCAAGGGTTGGCATGCAAGACACAATGAAGTCAACGACATCATAAAGAGAACTCTTGCTACAGCTGGATGCCCAGCCGAGAGAGAGCCTCGATCAC
>WNWK01055321.1:0-11311 GCA_009830355.1 Cherax destructor
CCTCCCCCCCCAATTTCCAAACCCAAAATTCTCTGCATTTTTCACCCAAAATTAAACCCCCAGACAGCACCCTCCCTCCCCCCACCTTCCCCCTTGAACTTTCATCACCCATGCTTCACCCCATAAAAGGGCGTTGGTATACCAACTCTCAATTCCCCCTTTTTTACTTCCATGGACAAGGTTTTTTGTCTCCACGACCCCAAGTGCTCCACCCCCCCCTTTTTCCCCTCATCAATTCTATGATTCACCTCATTTTTATAGACCCACCCCGACATTCCTCCCAAATATCTGAATACTTTCACCTCCTCCATCCTCTCCCCCAAACAAAACTTTTCCCCTATTTTTTTGTTATTCTCACCCCTTATTTTTTTCCTATATTACTTTCAATTTTTCTTTTTTTACCCCCCCAAATTCATCCCCCAACCTCTGCAGCTTCTCTTAAAATTTCCCCAAAGAATGTCATCAGCAAAAAAACGGACAACTCCCACTTTTTTTTTGCTTCTTTATTTTTCCCAACCCCTCTTGCCAAGACCCTCGCATTCACTTCTCTTACAACCCCATCTATAAATATATTGAACAACCACGGTGACATCACACATCCTTGTCTAAGGCCCACTTTTACTGGAAATAGCCCCCTTCCCTCCTACACCTCTAACCTGAGCCTCACTATCCTCATAAAAACTCTTCACTGTTTTTCAGTAACCTTCCCCCTATTCCATACACCTGCAACATCTGCCACATTGCCCCTATCTACCCTATCATAGCCTTTTCCAAATCCATAAATGCCACAAAAACATCTTTACCCTTATCCAAATACTGTTCACCTATATGTTTCACTGTAAACACTTGGTCTACACCCCCCTACCTTTCCTAAAGCCCCTTGTTCATCTGCTATCCTGCTTTCTTTTTTCTCTTAATTCTTTTTAATAATAACTCTACCATACACTTTACCAGGTACACTCAACAGACTTATTCCCTATAATTTTTTCACTCTCTTTTGTCCCCTTTGCCTTTATACAAAGGAACAATACACGTCTCTGCCAATCCCAATTGTACCCTTTCCATACATTTATTAAATAATAGCACCAACCACTCCAAAATTATATCCCAACCTGCTTTTAACATTTATCTTTATCCCATCAATCCCAGCTGCCTTCCCCCTTTCATTCTACCCCCTGCCTCACGAACTTCCCTACACCCACAACTGGCTCTTCCACACTCCTACAAGATGTTATTCTCCTTGCCCTACACACGAAATCACAGCTTCCTGTCTTCATCAACATTTAACAAATCCTCAAAATATTCTCTCCATCTTCCCGATACCTCTAACTCTCCATTTAATAACTCCCCTCCTATTTTTAACTGTCAAATCCATTTGTTCTCTAGGCTTCCTCAACTTATTAATCTATTCCAAAACTTTTTCTTATTTTCAACAAAATTTGCGATAACATCTCACCCCTCTCATCTGCTCTCTTTTACATTGCTTCACCACTCTTTAACCCTCTTTTTTCTCCATATACTCTTCCCTCCTTATCACTTCTACTTTGTAAAAACCTCATATGCTAACTTTTTCTCCCCTTTCTACTCTTTTTTACATCATCATTCCACCAATCGCTCCTCTTCCCCCCCGCACCCCCTTCCTGTAACCACAAACTTCTGCTGAACACTCTAACACTACATTTTTAAATCTACCATACATTTTCGACCCCATTGCCTACACTCTCACTAGCCCATCTATCCTCCAATAGTTGTTTATATCTTACCCTAACTGCCTCCTCTTTTAGTTTATAAACCTTCACCTCTCTTTTACTTACTGATTCTATTTTCCTTGTATCCCATCTACCTTTACTCCACTGTAGCTATAACTAAAAAGTGATCTGATATATCTGTAGCCCTCTATAAACATGTACATCCTGAAGTCTACTCAACAGTCTTTTATCTATCAATACATAGTCCAACAAAATACTGTCATTACGCCCTACATCATATCTTGTATACTTATTTATCCTTTTTTCTTAAAATATGTATTACCTATAACTAAACCCTTTCTATACAAAGTTCAATCAAAGGGCTCCCATTATCATTTACACCTGGCACCCCAAACGTACCTACTACACCCTCTCTGCATGTTTCTCCCCTTTAGCATTTAGGTCCCCTACCACATTACTCTCTCATTTGGTTCAAAAGTTCCTATACATTCGCTTAACATCTCCCAAAATCTCTCTCTCTCCTCTACACTCCTCTCTTCTCCAGGTGCATACACGCTTATTATGACCCACTTTTCGCATCCGACCCTTATTTTAATCCACATAATCCTTGAATTTACACATTTATATTACCTCTTTCCTTCCATAACTGATCCTTCAACATTATTGCTACCCCTTCCTTAGCTCTAACTCTCTCAGATACTCCTGACTTAATCCCATTTATTTCTCCCCACTGAAACTCCCTACCCCCTTCAGCTTTGTTTCGCAGGGCCAGGACATCCAACTTCTTTTCATTCATAACATCGGCAATCATCTCTTTCTTATCACCCCACTACATCCACGCACATTCAGACAACCCAATTTTATAAAGTTTTTTCTTCTCGTTTTAGTAGATTTGTACAGGAGAAGGGTTACTAGCCCATTGCTCCCGGCATCTTAGTCGCCTCATACGACACGCATGGCTTACGGAGGAAAGATTCTTTTCCACTTCCCCATGGACAATAGAGAAAATAAAAGGAACAAGAGCTATTAAAAAAAAGAAGAAAAACCTAGATGTGTGTATGTATATATATGCATGTGTATGCCAGTGTAGTGTGACCTAAAGTGTAAGTAAAGTAGCTAGATATACCTGTTATCCAGCGTGTTTATGAGACAGAAAAAAAGACACCAGCAATCCTACCATCATGTAAAACAGTTTCAGGTTTCTGTTTCACAGTCACCTGGCAGGACAGTAGTACCTCCCTGGGTGGTTGCTGTCTACCAACCTACTACCTATATATATATATATATATATATATATATATATATATATGTCGTGCGATTAGGTAAAACTTGCTATTTTGGCTTAAATAGAACGCTCATTGCCATATAAGACAAGTGAAAATTTGTGTATGCAATAATTTCCCAAAATCATTCTGAACATAACTGAAAAAAATATATTTCATTGTGTTTGTTTATTATTAAATTAATGTTAACGTATCTAAAATATATTTAGTTGGGTTAGGCTAAATTAAATTGCGCTTGTTGTAATAAGGTTAGGTAGGTTTTCAAAGTTTATCTTGGTACAAAAATATAAATTCTTACATTAACATAAATGAAAAAATATATCTTTAAACGTATAAGAGAAAATTTTAGAAACTTTGCAAAAGCCTTTGATAAGTGTGACCATGGTGTAATAGCACACAAAAATGTGTGATAAAGGAATAACAGGAAAAGTTGTTAGATGGATCTATAATTTCCTAACAAGTAGAACACAAAGAGTAGTAGTCAACAGAGTAAATATAGAAACTTGTTTTGGGACTGCCTCCTTGTGCTGCACTGAGCAAGCACTGTTGACACCGACACTCTGAGACACTTCTCTCAGACTTACAAAAGGCTATGGTACAAATTTCTAGCTAATTGCAGTAAAGGAATCCCACACTGCCTACACAATACTGGAAGGGTGTACTTACTTGAAAAAAAGTGGCTATGTGTGTCCTTGTCTGCCTTATCTATAGCCCCCTCCTAACACCATGTGCAGTGGAGAAACTTTGTCTGCAAAGATGGGGTAATTAGTGTCCTGCCTGCACCTCAGAGTTCCCTGGTTCCTAGGATATCCCTTTAGCAATATATGCAGTAGTAACACTAGCTTCCAGACTTGAACTTAAGAGACACGCTGGTACATACCAACACAAAGGCGTCCGTCTGCTTAAGACCCACAGATAACTTCACTAACGTTTCCCCAGAAAACTGGCAGATACTGAGAGAAAGAAAGCCCTAGTCTTACTGTAATGGGTCTGGATGGAGAGAGATTTCACGGTACTTCGGATCTCCTCCAGGGCCCCAGGACAGATGTTGGGTTACGTGGGGAATGCTGCTTGGTCACAGCACGTCTTTGCCGGGTGATGTCTTGTCTGGTAAGAACGTAGGTCACGATTCGTGAGCCCCACACGGCCTAGATTCAAGTGTGGGCTGCCAGTTGTCTCTAGCTAACATAACCTAATGCTTGCCTATTCAGACTATAACTACCTATATTAGGGTGCTGGAACTACATTATTAATATCTAACGTTGCCTTAATAATCACTATTAGTTTCGAACTGTACAAACTTGCCTAGGTGTACCTAGGTGGATAAATCTATCAATTAAAATGTACATAATAGTTACCTTCGTTAGCTCAAATGTGTATGTTTTGTTGGGTGTGGGTTTATAAACTCCGAGGCGATCCACGGTATGTTTAAGGCTCCTAACGGCTCACTTACCCCGTGGAACTAGTGACTAAAAGTTTCCACAGTAAAGTCTGAGGCGGCTACATGAAAAGCTCTGTTCCACAAGGCACAGTACTCGGCTCCCATCCTGTTCCTCATCCTTATTTTCGGACATAGAACAGGGATATCAGCCACAGTGCCATGTCTTCCTTTGCAGATGACACCCGATCCTGCATGGGCAGTGTCCACCATTGAAGACACTGCAAGACTCCAAGCAGACATCAACCAAATCTTTAAATGGGCTGCAGAAACAATATGAACTCAACGATGAGAAATTTCAATTACTCTGATATGGAAAACGTGAGGAAATTAAAATCTCATCGGAGTATAAAACAAATTCCAACCACACAATAGAGGGAAAAAATAATGTCAAAGACCTGGGAGTGATCATGACAGAGGATCTCACCTTCAAGGACCATAACACTGTAGCAATTGCATCTGCAGAAAAATGACAGGGTGGATAATGAGAACCTTCAAAACCAGGAAGCCAAGCCCATGTTGACACTTTTCAGGTAGCTTGTTTTATCTATCCTGGAATATTGCTGCACACTAACTGCCCTCTTTCAAGGCAGGTGAAATTGCTGAACTAGAAAATGTACAGAGAACCTTCACGGCATGCATAACTACAATAAACCACCTCAATTACTGGAACGCTTGAGTTCCTAAACCTGTACTCCCTGGAACGCAGGTGGAGAGATACATTATTATATACACTTGGAAAATCCTAGAGGGATTAGTACCAAACTTGCACACGAGAGTCACTCCCTAAAAAAAAAGGGGCCGGCCCGACGATGTAACATCCCGAATGAAAAGCAGGTGCCACTAGCACGTTGAGATACAACACAATAAGTGTCAGGGGCCCAAGACTTTTAACTGCCTCCCAGCCTACATAAGGGGATTTCCCAAAAGCCCCCTGGCTGTCTAAGCTGGGCACTGGACAGGCACCTAAAGTCGGTACCTAAACCAGCCAGGCTGTGGTTCATCGTAGGACTGCGTGTGGCCAGCAGTAACAGCCTGGTTGATCAGGCCCCTGACCCAAACCCCATGGGGCTGGTCTGGGCCGGGTCGCAGGGCTTGCCCCCTGGAACTCTCCCAGGTAAACTCCAGGTAAACATCATTTGAGGCATTTAGTAGTTCTGAACATAAAAGGGTGCCTGTTCACTCTGTCACATCTTTTGGCATTTGACTCTGTAAGCAGTCCACGGATGTTAGGTATCTTGTTCGTTGCTGGCTTTAGACCCTGTATATTTGCAAAGATGAATGTCGTTGGATTGGTGGTTTTGGGTTGGTATGGTTTATTGTATCAGAAAGTGGATTATATTCACAGTTTGGCTTTTGGGGGAATTGACAACATAAATATTTTTTTTTGAGTTATCTTTAGGGTTTTAACTCTACTCAAAATAAAAAAACCTGATATCAAAAAAGAAAAAAGAAAATGAGGGGGAGGGGTAAGAGGGGGGGGTAAGAGGAGAAGGAGGAAGTGGGGAAAGGGGGGTATGGTGAAACAGTATTAAAAAAAGATGCTTCAATGGGATTTCTGTGAAGATGACACTTACTAAATTCCACCGTGTTCCAATTATCTGGAAGTTGCCATGGTTATAGTATTGAAAACCTTTGCTATTGGGTCCTACAGTGAAGATAAGTTGTCTGGTCTCATTGTTTTTATATCAACCTCCTTCATTAACCTTATCTTATTGCATATAGGAAACGGGAAGTGATTCATTAATTTATAATAACGAGGTAGCCAAAACATATAACAATATTACAATGGGTAAATTTAGTAATGGGAATAGTTAAGTCTTTGAATAATACATTGTTCTTAAAGCTCCTATATTGGGAGAGTATCTTAGGCAAACTTAGGACTGTGAAATTTAATTGCTGCCTGCCACTGTATTGAGTGGGTGTGCTGGCTGGTTTCCCCTGGTGGCCAGTGTTGACAACTTTATTTTCTCCAATATGGCGGAGACTTACAGAAGGAGAGTGCATATTTGTGTGATAGAGGTGCTTGTTGGCGCTATTTATCCGCAAATACTGAAGTTCTCTTGCCAGCCATTCTCAGAGACACTTATGGAATTACAGCAGACATTTATGGGATTTCATTAAATGGAGCTACACAAGTGTTTGTGAAGTTCTTGACAAGTGGTGCCTACGAGAGGGTCGTTGATGTCTACCAGGAGAAGCGCATGGTCGTTTCAGAAGGTTTGGAGGTGCGATTAAGGGATGTGTCAGCAACTTTCACGTGGATACGTATTCAAAATATCCCCTTTGAAGCGGATGCCATGGATGTGAGAGATGTTTTTAAGACATATGGAGTGATCCACGCGGCGACTGTTGGCAGGTGGGTGCAGGGTACCTACGCTGGAATGCCTGAGGGATCTTACAGTTTAAAGAAGTCTTTGAGGAGGCCAATCCCCTCGTACATCCTGATGCCAGAATTTAGGACACAAGTTTACGTGACGTACATGGGGCAAGTACGGACGTGTCGGCTCTGTGGTCAGCCGGGGCATATAGCAGCAGCGTGTGAGAGACGTGGACCACGACCCCAGCAACAACGTGGCGGTGGGGGCAGGAGCATGGTGCGGAGGGCCCTTCAGGTGTGGCCCAGGAGGTGCATGGGTCATCTTCAGGGTACGTGGACAGTGGAGATAGAAGGTGGAGTGACGTGGTAGATGAAGCAGAGGTGGTGGTGGTCTCCTTGCCACCTGTGACGCAACCGGTGATGGTGGAAGACAGCAAAGTCGCTGTCATGCAGGAGGAGGTGGACGATTTGGTGGAGTTGATGGGGCCTATGATGGAGGACCTGAGGATGATGCTTGACAGTCCACCTTCTGTGGGAGAGGAGTCCGTGGTGAAGGACTATCCGGAGGTAACAGCAAGCCCGGGTGAAGTGCTGAGTGAGGATGTGAGTAAGGGTGCTTGTGGAGGCAGTGAGGAGTCAGTACGAGTGTGTGTGGTTGAGGCTGTGGTTCATAGGGAGGAAAATGATGTGAATGAGGTGTCTGAAGAGGTCATGGAGGTGGCGGGGGAATCCCACAAGAGATCAAGTGGCTTGGTGGAGGATGATGTGTTGACGCCGGGTCAGAGGACAGGTAAGAAAGTGTTCACGGATGTGGTCAGGGGAGGTAGGGGGGTCAAGGGGAAGGTCTTGGACAAGGAGGAAGTAGGTCTCAGTAGGGGTGGGTCAGTGGTCAAAGCAGGAGTGTCGAGAGCGATGAAGCATAGAGGGAAACCACCGTTGAAGCCTTCAAGTGCATCAGTATGAATGTGAACAGCCTTAGGGCTGAGGTCAAGATGATGTGGGTTGAACGGACTTTGCGGAGAGACGGCATTGACTTGTGTTTTCTCCAAGAACATAATTTTAGGTATGGTAGGGATCTGATGTTGCGGGGTTTTACTTTGTACACTGGTAGTTCTGAAAATTTCAATGGGGGGTGTTGGTAGGTATTAGGGAGACCAGCCCCTTTCATCTGAGGTCGTGGGAAGAGGTGGGGGGCGGGAGGATTGTTAGGGTTGATGGCGAATGGGGTGATATCCCGGTTAGCTTCATTGGTGTGTATATGCCCACGGTTAATGTACGTAGTTTTAAGGGTGAGTTTGTGAGGGATTACTTAGTATATGCATTACGGGACTCCCTGAGGTAACTGTGTTAGCGGGTGACTGGAACTGCATAATTAGGAAGCGTGATGTGGAACCAAGGGGTGCTGGATGTGTACTAGCGGAGTTGCGAGACTTACTGGGAGCGGTGGGGGGTTCGAGATGTGGTAGATGGTAGGTATGTCATGGTGGAACATACATTCATAAGGAGATGATATGCAGCACGTTTAGATCGGGTGTATGTGTCCTCGCGTATAAATGTGGAAGAGGTGCGTAACATAGATGTAGGGTTTTCAGATCATAGAGGTGTGGTGGCAGTATTTGGGTGGGTGGGTGTGGTTAAGTTTTATTCGGATCTGTGGAGGTTGAATGTAAGTTTGTTAAAACGGAGGGGATCGTGAGGGTTTTGCGGTTTGGTGGGAGGTTTATGGGGTGGGGCAGGAGAATAGGGATGTGGTGAAGTGGTGGAATACGACGGCGAAGGAGGCGGTGAGAGGTTATTATAGGCGTGAAGGTGTGGGGGGCGGAATATAGGTATGGGTTACAGCGTTATTTGGAGGCGGTTAAGGGACTGTTACAGAGGGGGTGCCATCAGCAGGAAATAGCATACCTTAAGGGTATGTTTTATTTGTTGGAAGTTTCCTTTATTTTTTTGTCAGGGATATATATGCTGATTTTGTTTTGTGATATACTCTCTTTGTGGAGTGGAGCAATATACAGAATGATGTTTTTAGGGCGATAAGGGTATGTAGTCAATTAGAGGAGGTGTTAGGGGGGATAGGCCCTCAGGCACGGTATTACGGAGGTTTCGGAAATGTAGAACGGGCATGACGCTGGCGGCGTTGATGGTGGAGGAGGAGATGGGTGGGTATCATCAGGGTCAGGTGTTACGCACAACAGAGGGGATGTGTGCTTATGCTGGGTTATGGTTTCAGCGTAAATTTGAGGGTAGGGAGAGGGATGAGGTTAGTAGGAGGATTGTTTTGGAGGGAATCCAGGGGAGACTGGGAGAGGAGGATAGGAAGGTGTTAGGTGGAAGGATTATGGTAGATGAGGTATGGCAGGCAGTAGGGGTTGAGGATGGGGGGCGCCTGGGGTGGATGGATTGCCTGGGGACTTCTATGGCCATTGGGAGTATTGAAGGAGGGGTTTTAGTGAAGGTGTTTAATCAGATGAAGGATAGGAGCAAAATGGAGGAAGTGCAGAGACCGGGGTAGTGGGTTGGGCCAAAGGGTGGGATAGTGATAGGTTGCAGGGTATAGGGCTATAAAATTGTTGTGTTCAGACTATAAGATCTATGCAAAAATACTGGCAAAATCGTATGAAATGGGTGTTGGAAAATTTGGAGGTTGGCCAGATGGGATACCTGGACAAGCATTAGGACGGGGCATAGGGGGTTAGGAATTTCGTGGACCATAAGGAAGGGGGCGGAGTCCTAAGGTTAGACTGGGCAACCGTGTATGATAGTGTGGATAGGGAAATGTTGGTTGACATTTTATCAAGCGGGGTTTGGGGGAGGAAGGGGGGTGGGTTAGATCCTTATATGGGTGGGGGGCTTTAGCAAGGGTAAAAGTTAATGGGAAGTTAGGGGTTCAGGTGAGTTTAGAGAGGGGTTTGTGGCAGGGGTGCCCCTGTCGCAGATTTTTTTTGGGTGCTGCAGGACCCCTTCTATGGGTTGGTTAGAGAAAGGGGTATGGGACGGGGACGGATGTGGGGTTGGGGGGACGGGCATAGTAGGATATGTAGATGACACAACCATATTGATAGGGAGTGGGGGGGGGTTAGATAATGTTAATAGGATTATTGGGGTTTTGTGGGGTACTGGCATGTGCATCAACAGCAGGAGGTAGGTAAGTTCATGGGTGGGAGGGCCGGGGGAGGAGGGGAGGGTGGATGTTGTTGATAGTATTAAAATTTGCGGGGTTATCTTCAGCATTGTAGTGATTTGGCAGGGTTAAATTCGGAGGAATTATTTTTTTTTATTAACACATCGGCCGATTCCCACCAAGGCAGGGTGACCGAAAAAAAAAACTTTCATCATCATTCACTCCATCACTGTCTTGCCAGAAGGGTGCTTTTCACTACAGTTTTTAAAACTGCAACATTAACACCCCTCCTTCAGAGTGCGGACTGTACTTCCCATCTCCAGAACTCAAGTCCCCGGGCCCGCCGGTTTCCCTGAATCCCTTTTATAAATGTTACTTTGCTCACACTCCAACAGCACGTCAAGTAAAAAACCATATGCCCCATTCACTCCTATCAAATACGCTCACACATGCTTGTAAGTCCAAGCCCTCGCACACAAAACTTCCTTTACCCCTCCCTCCAAACCTTTCTAGGCCGACCCCTACCCGCCTTCCCTCCACTACAGATTTATACACTCTCAAAGTCACTCTGTCTCGTTCCCATTCTCTCTACATGTCCAAACCCCTTTTAACAACCCCCCCCTCCCGCTCTCTGGACAATCGTTTTGTTTCCCGCACCTCCTCCTAATTTCCAAACTCCAATTCTCTGCATTATAGTCACCCACCATTGACCTCAGACATGACATCTCCACTGCCTCCAGCCTTCTCCTCGTTTCAACATTCATCACCCATGCTTCACACCCATATAAGAGCGTTGGTATAACTATCTCTATCTTCCCCTCTTTACTTCCCCTGGACAAGGTTCTTTCCCAGAAATCCAAGTCTCCACTCACCCTTTTCCCCTCATCAATTCTATGATTCACCTCATCCTTCATAGACCCATCCCCAACATGTCCACTCCCAAATTCTGAAACCCTTCACCTCCTCCATACTCTTCCCTCCAATCTGTTCCCAAACTTTCGGGGCACCTATTCTTTTTGTTATCCTCATCACCTTACTTTTTTCCTTTTATTCACTTTCAATTTTCTTCTTTTACACACCCTACCAAATTCATCCACCAACCTCTGCAGCTTCTCTTCAGAATCTCCCAAAAAAAAGTGTCATCAGCAAAAAAAAACTGTGACAACTCCCACTTTTTTATTTGCTTCTTTATCTTTTAGCCCAACACCTCTTGCCAAGACCCCGCATTCACTTTCTTTACAACCCCATCTATAAATATATTGAACAACCACGGTGACATCACACATCCTTGTCTAAGGCCCACTTTTACTGGGAAATGTCCCTTCCCTCCTAACCCCTAACCTGAGCCTCCTATCCTCATAAAAACTCTTCACTGCTTTCAGTAACCTTCCTCCCCATTCCATACACCCGCAACATCTGCCCCATTGCCCCCCCATCTAC
>WNWK01055322.1:0-11311 GCA_009830355.1 Cherax destructor
CCAGGGCGGCGAACGCATTGCAGACAGGGATGGAATACAGTGACTCCGACAGGGTGACTATCTCTTTGCGTGATGTTTCTGGAGCTCCTCTTCCCGAGCGCTTGCCGTGGTCGCCGACAAGATGCTGCACAACTTGTGACACTCACTGGAGGTATGACTGGATGTATGGTGGTAAACGCAATCGCCTTCCCAGTGCTGCGCATGGGGACGGTGATTATCACAGCGTGGGGACTGAGGTTTATGACACTCAGAACTGTAATGACCTTTTTTACCGCAGTTAAAACAGGTAACCACGCACTTCGCGGGTGGTGCTGATGGCGGTGTACGCTTGTGACGCTTGGACTTAGATAGAGGAGACATTGGCAAAGTCGTCTTGATAGCCCACCTGTCATGACCTGACCTGTCGTTTTGACTCGGCTTGGTCTGAGGTTTGCTGTTCGTCCTAGCCTTGTGTGCTGATTGCTGGACGGCTGCAAGGGAGTACCATCAGGGCGACAAGCCTTGTCTTTCTCGCCCGGCAGTTTAACTTTATTGATGGCATTAAAGGCGCCCAGGACTTGGTCCTTGGGGCCGAGTCCTAATTTGTCAATGATACCATGGAGATGGGGTGGGGCATCTCTCCGCATGATGCCTGCGGTGAGCATGGGGATGATGTCTTCAAGTTTTATACTACTGTCACCAGTGACCCACTTGGTACCACACATAATGTCAACAAAATCTGTCGATGCGTGCTGGAAACGACAGACGCAAGCAAGGGGGCTTTCATCTGGGGATTGGCACTCATTAACCCATTAACTGTCCAAACGTATATATACGTTCTCTCGCCCAGCGCTCCGAATATTTTGGATTTTTTTTTTTTTATATAGGAATAAAGAGCGCATTTTTACAAGTGTTATAGCATAAAAATAAAAAAAAATAGGGTCAGTACTTACCGAGATATGAGGCCGCGAAGTTGGCACTTGACAATCACCTGACGGCAACATGGAGCTCTGCCGCTTGCAGAAAATCTACATATTTACCGTTTTCTTCCATTTTTTTTTTAATATTCTGGGTTTTTATTATATGATATCTATATCTTGTAGTTAATCTTTTGATTTCAATGCCAATTGTTATTTATACACCAATATTATGTAAGAAATTATTATCATACTGACAAAAACACACATGTACACACTGATAGGTGATTTTCTACACCTTGCTGAATCATATTCTATTATCTACAACTATATACAAGTATTTACATGTCCCACTTATGTTTCTATAATTCCACAATTGTATGATACTCCATGAAGCATGGATTCATACAGAGTGCCACTCCACACTGGTGACATATGAATCGTGTGTCCTTCCGCTGTTGTGGTCGCTTTGTGGTGGTAGCACACACAACACACTTTTTCTGGGAATGTTTCTTCTTTGGGGTAGGTGGTATAGGTACCAGGTAGTGATAGTTAGGGATTATTCGGTGTGGCACTTCCCCCAACGGCTGTGGTTGTGGTTGTGGTTGGGGGACATGTCGCTGAGGGGCTGGTATAGGTGTTGTACCATACTTTCTTGCTATCTGTTTTATGACATTCAGGGAGAATTCTGCGAAACGTTGTCGTTGTCCAGTCTTTATTTCGTACATATTGAATGCATTGAGTATTGCAATGTCTACAAGGTGGTAAAACACTTTTATATACCACTTGCGACTTCTACGCACACAGTCAACAAACCCTATCATCATGTCACACTTGTCAACTAGTCGCATATTGTTCGTATAGTCAACAACAGCTGGCTTTACAATACGTTCATTGGTGTCCCTGTTCACTTTGTCTGTTTGTACCATCTCGTTTCTATGGATGGTTGACAGCAATGTAACGTCTCGTTTGTCATGCCACATCAGTGCCATGATGTCATTGGCATGAAATGCTTGCACTGCACCATCAGCACTGCCTCCAATGAACCTTGGCATATGTTTTCTATTTCGTCTCACTGTTCCACATATATCAGTATTGTTCACACGTAGGAAATCAGCAAGCATAGGGCTTGTATACCAGCTGTCTGTGTACAATGTATGACCTTTGCCAAGGTATGGCTCCATCATCTTGCGAACAACATCACCGGAAATGCCCAACATCCGCCTGGTATCATCGAGTGTGTTTTTCCCGGTGTATACAATGACATCCAACACAAGACCAGTCTCACAGTCACACATAACAAAAAGTTTTACACCAAAGCGATTACGTTTGCTTGGTATATATTGCTTGAATGACAGGCGTCCCTTGAACAGAATCAAGGACTCGTCGACAACAATGTTCTTGAAGGGATAAAAGTAGGCACTGAATTTCTGCTTCAGATACATAAACACTTCCCTTATTTTGTATAGAAGGTCATTTCTGTTTTGCCTATTCCTGTCTGAGAAATGCAAATTTCGTAGGGAAGGAGGTCACGGAAGACAGGAGTACTGATAGTCTGTGGACCAGTAATGTGGTATAGTGTGTTTATATGTATGTGGCATAAGCATCACAGTGCCAAGGAATAAATACGCTTTACTTGTGAATAATGAAAATCACTATCACTAGACGAATCATCTATTGGCATAAAATCAATCTCATCATCACTCACATCACTTTCACTATCACTAACACAGCGGGAAAATGATAGTTTCCTCTTTCGTAGTTGCCTTTGGGTAACACTGGCCACTCCAGAGGTGCTTGGCCCAGGGTCTTGTGTGGCCACACTGGCCACCCCAGAAGTGCTTGGCTGAGGGTATGGTGTGGCCACACTGGCCACCCCAGAAGTGCTTGGCTGAGGGTCATCTGGGTTATCGTCGATATTTTCACTAATTCCTTGATCATTAGTGGCCACATCGGTGTCAAATTCACTAAACTCACGTTCTGTAACACTTTCCTCGAATAAGAGAGTGTTAATACGACGAGGCGTGAGTGAATCACGAGGATGTGCCATGATGTTGACCCAAGATGGAGCTGAATGTAACTGGTGCTACCATGCGGTACCCAGGCGTCACCGATTTTTTTCATACAGCGCACACTGAGTGCGCAGACTCATTTTCTCATGTCTAGGCCGCTCAAGCCTATCGCGCCAAATTTGAAGCCAGGAAAAATAAAACGTATATATACGTTCGGAGCGCTAGCGGTAAGAATGTATATATACGTTTGGACAGTTAATGGGTTAAAGACGCTAATCAAGGTAATGGCGTTGATGCCTATGCCGGAAGTAATCACGGAATTCTTCCTTAAGCTTGGGCCATGACTTCAAATCACGCACTTCCTCCAAGTCCACAACCACCGCGGCAGCGTTTATGTAATGTGCGTCAGTGGGGTTATCGGTTCGTCCCCTAACTGTCGTCTCGACCGATTTGAACCAAGTCTCTAACATACTGGAGCGACCGTCAAACAAAAGGGACGGGCGTGAATGACATGAAGTACCATTCGTGCTCGCGATATGGGCTACTGCCTGACCAATCGTTGGGAAGGCTTCGTCCTCCACCCGATGGGTCCTAACAGTAGAGGCATCAGTGCCAGCGGCGGCAGAAGCTTGGGTACCATAACGGCAACTGCGTGTCTGAGTCATAGCGTCAGTTACAAGCACAAAATAAGTCACGGAGAAAGGGAAAGGGATCAAAGCAAGAATTGATATGCAATCGGCTAGAACTCAACACAGAGTCAGAGAGGACACAACACGGTGTTACTCGATAAACTGCTTATTTGTTAACAAATGCGTGAATTACGTCAAAAAAAAAAGAATGGTACACTCTGAAACTCAAGGTAAAATTTGGATACAATTGAATTACTTGCTGGGGTGTTCACAGCACAAAACCAGAGATAACTGGCAAGAAAATTGCATGAAAATGAATGAACTGTAAAACAGGTAGCAAAATTTTCAAAAGTTGCAAAAAGTAATATTAAATTAGGGTATTACACAAATTGTACTGTAGTGCAGGCTTGCTCAACACACAGCAAAATGTTGCAGGTGCTGGCAGGTGCAATTAGGTATGGAAAAATATTAATTCACTTGCAGCAAGGTAAGGTGACAAACGAATGATAATAACACAGTATGCAATGGTACAAAAACAGTCACAAAAATGTACTGTATCAAGAATTGCTAAATTTCACACAAAAAGGCAATTAATAAAATGCAAAAATGGTAAAAATCAATAATAATAAGGGCAAAAATTTACAGGTGGTAAATAAGTGTACAATGCCACAAGAAAAAAAATTGTCAAGCAAATTCTGGTTTAGGAGTATGGAATTTCAAAGATAATTATTGCAATAATGGCAAATAAGCAGGTTCCTGGAAATACAAGGGCAGGAACTGATAATGATATCAAGGACAGGGCATAAACAATAACAGAATGCAATCCACAGGTGAATGAGCATAAACAAAAATATGGCAAAGAAATAATGTGGAGAAAAATAAATGGAGACACTGGAGAAAATGCAGGTGTCTAGTCACAAGTTGTTGAATTCAGGCAGAATAAAAACTGACACTGGCAAGTTTAAAATTACACTTTGAACACACTAACACATCAGAACTGTGCAGGGTTGTCAACAACTTGAGGCTAGCTTGCAGGTGCAACAATCAAAATAATAGCAGACAGGTATGACTGGCAATTAAAAAAATTATATATATATATATATATATATATATATATATATATATATATATATATATATATATATATATATATATACGTATATATATATACGTATATATATATATATGTCATCTAAAATTAAGTCCTTTCTAAAATTTTCTCATATACGTTTAAAGATCTATTTTTTCATTTATGTTAATGTAAGAATTTATAATTTTGTACCAAGAAAACTTTGAAAACCTACCTAACCTTATTACAACAAGCGCAATTTAATTTAGCCTAACCCAACTAAATATATTTTAGATACGTTAACATTAAATTAATAATAAAGAAACACAATTAAATATATTTTTTCGTTATGTTCAGAATGATTTTGCCGAAATTATTGCATACACAAATTTTCACTTGTCTTATATGGCAAGGTGAGCGTTGCTATTTAAGCCAAAATCGCAAGTTTTACCTAATCGGCACGACATATATATATATATATATATATATATATATATATATATATATATATATATATATATATATATATATATATATATATATATATATATATATATATTCACAAACACTGATCTCTGGCCGACGGAGACTCGACCCTACGAACCTTGTGACAGGAACGCAGTGCTTTGCCGACCGTCCACACTGGTCAATACCTTGGCATCCAGCTTTCGCTAGACGTTATTCCAAGGCAGCCAGCTTTCAGGCAGATGGCTTACAGCTTTCATCTCATCCCCTGCATGCATCGACACAACTAGAGATTTATACAATGCTAGGAATTCGCAAGAGCAGGCGAAATATTCACAAACACTGATCTCTGGCCGACGGAGACTCGACCCTACGAACCTTGTGACAGGAACGCAGTGCTTTACCGACCGTACCACACTGGACCAATACCTTGGCATCCAGCTTTCGCTAGACGTTATTCCAAGGCAGCCAGCTTTCAGGCAGGAAGGCTACAGCTTTTCATCTCATCCCCTGCATGCATCGACACAACTAGAGATTTATACAATGCTAGGAATTCCAAGAGCAGGCGAAATATTCACAAACACTGATCTCTGGCCGACGGAGACTCGAATTACGAACCTTTGACAGGAACGCAGTGCTTTACCGACCGTACCACACTGGACCAATACCTTGGCATCCAGCTTTCGCTAGACGTTATTCCAAGGCAGCCAGCTTTCAGGCAGGAAGGCTTACAGCTTTTCATCTCATCCCCTGCATGCATCGACACAACTAGAGATTTATACAATGCTAGGAATTCGCAAGAGCAGGCGAAATATTCACAAACACTGATCTCTGGCCGACGGAGACTCGACCCTACGAACCTTGTGACAGGAACGCAGTGCTTTACCGACCGTACCACACTGGACCAATACCTTGGCATCCAGCTTTCGCTAGACGTTATTCCAAGGCAGCCAGCTTTCAGGCAGGAAGGCTTACAGCTTTTCATCTCATCCCCTGCATGCATCGACACAACTAGAGATTTATACAATGCTAGGAATTCGCAAGAGCAGGCGAAATATTCACAAACACTGATCTCTGGCCGACGGAGACTCGACCCTACGAACCTTGTGACAGGAACGCAGTGCTTTACCGACCGTACCACACTGGACCAATACCTTGGCATCCAGCTTGACGAGTATGACGCACACCTGAGATCAACCTTCAAGAATGCACTGAATCTGTCACTAGAGGATCAGCAATGGGAGCAGGCAACCCTCCCAGTGCGACTGGGAGGTATAGGGGTGAGCAAAGCAAGGCAGGTAGAGTTACCTGCATTTCTGTCATCGTGTTTGACCTCCTGTGGATTAGTCAAGAGGATTGTCCCTGAACGTTTGAGAGGTGTGGTGGGAGCTCAAGACCCCAAGTTCATTGAAGCAGCAGTGCAGTGGGACATCCTGGCAGACTCCTCCTGTAGACCAGCTCCTCCCAAAGAGCACAAACAGTCCCACTGGGACAAACCGATCATGGAAAAAATTGCCAACACAATGCTCACCAATGGAAATTAAAGGACCCCAATGGAAATAAGTCACTCTTTCTGACTTTTTTGGGTTATCCTAGGTTCTCTACACATATGCTGCTATGTATGATAATGTATGTAAATGTATTTGTGCATACCTGAATAAACTTACTTACTTACTAACGCTTCAGGAAAGGACAAAGCTCGTCTCCTAGCGGTGAAGGCACCACACTCAGGAGATTTCCTTCTAGCTGTTCCCAATTCCTCTCTGGGGACTCGACTCGACCCACAGGCCATTCGGATTGGTGTTGCTCTTCGCCTAGCCGCCCCCATACTCACCGAACATAGGTGATTTGCGGCAGGGCGACGGCTGATCAATTCGGACTTCTGGTCTAGTGTGTCACACATCAGAAGAAAAGTATGCTAGACATGAGAGTCAATGACATCATAAAGAGAAGCCTCGCCACAGCCCGTTGCCCAGCTCACGGGAACCCCAAGTGCAGAGGTCTGATGGAAGTCAAAAGCGTCCTGATGGAGCCACCATGCTACCCTGGAATGATGGTAAGCATATTGCTTGGGACTACACCTGTGCTGCCACATTGGCAGACACCTACCTGCCACACTCCTTAGCCGAAGGGGTGGAGCTGCCAGCCACAGGGAGACCCAGAAGACCCGCAAATATGAAGACCTTCCCTCTTGCTATAACTTCATCCCAATAGGGTCGGAGACCCATGGAGCATGGGGCAAGTGTGCTCTAAAGTTTCTCAAGGAGCTGGGTGGAAAACTCATAATAGAAACCAAGGACCACAGGGCGACCAGCTTCCTCTTTCAGAGACTCAGTGTTGCGATCCAGAGGGTAAAGCCTGCAGTATTCTGGGCACGGCCCACTACCGGGGAGCTGGACGAAGTATTTGACATGTAGCTCTGAGTTGTCATCTATGTTGTTTTACTCACTATTGTATTCTTGTTAATGTATTTTGACAATGTATTGTATCTTGAAATAAATTTTATATATATTTAATAAAAGATGGGGTGGTAGGGAAGTGGAATATTCAAATGGCTTCAGAAAGACATCTAAATATTCTTCCTTGAAATATATATATATATATATATATATATATATATATATATATATATATATATATATATATATATATATATATATATATATATATATATATATTATATATAGGTAGCACAATGAACAACTTTGAGCAGGAACAATTAATAATTAGTTGTGAGGCTAGGTGCAGAATAATGCACTAGAATTTAAAAATGCAAAAATGAGGTGCAAAATGCAACAATGTTGCTGAATAATCGCAAATTTCTCAAAAATGAGCACTGCTACTGGAACTGAATAATTCACTGAAAGTGTGGGCTTCAGTGATGACTGTACTTGGTGCAGGGCAATTAAAAATGTCACAAATTCTTAGAAAATGCTAGACCAGTCACTGTATACTTAGCTTTGATTGTTGGTGGAGGAACACCAGTAGGCAGGTGTGTACTGGTGGCTGAATGCTGATGGGGCACTTGTGAACTTCTATGGGGTCTTCAGTGGTATAAATATTGTGCAAAGCTTGGGAAGAATGGGAAAGGTCGTGGAACTCTGTGAAAATGGGAAGTTTAGTAATGAGTGGCAATAAAATGCTATGAGCGCTCAGCACGTAGGCTCTGTTTACTGGGATTGTCTGAGTGCGCTGCTGACTGTGGCTTTGGGAAACGCAGATGGACACGGAAATTACAAACAAACTAGGCAGGATGCAATTATACTGAAGGGACTGCAACAAATACTACAAAAATTACTTTACGGTTTGCCTGAAATTTTGGAGCTACTGGGCAAAGCGGAACAATAAAGAAATAACTGTCATAGCTGGAGGGTGAAGAGTCTTGATTGCAGAACGATGAGGCGCGGGAGCAAGCAGGTGCCTGTCTTGGCGTGGCTTGGGGACAAACTGGGTTCCCACGTGGTCAAGCCGGGAGTGGCTTCTTGCAGAACACGGAGAGCGTAGAACGGAGCAGGAAGGGGTGTAGAGTAGATGCTTGGTGGTGTGGGGGTAGGCCGCAGCCACACGCCTCTTGTAGCTGTAGGAATGGCATAGGAGCGCTGGAGGATGCAGGAGAAGGGTGCAGGAGAAAGCTGGAGGACTGTAGAGTAGAAGTTGAATACACGTGACTGCTTCAGGCTGGAGATGACGCCGTGACGCCGATGTCCCGATTTTGTGGAAAAATCAAGGACGATGATCTGTCTCAGGCACGTAATAGACGCTGGAGACAATGGATGACTCTAAAATCCAGCAGATGACCTGGATACGACTGGCTGGGGATGGTCGGCTGGTTGGCTGGTCGGCAGGTCGGCTTTTCCCCTCCACTCCACACTCTGCCATGACCCACTGCTTCCACCACTGTTATTACTGTTCTTGCCTTACTTCGTTAGATACCGTGCAGTAGAATGGTAGCGTAGGTGAAGAGATACGGCCGTTTACTAGAAGCAGCTTTATTAACGGATAGGGCGAGTGTACACGGATGCAGAGCGTGTGAGGGGACTGGAAACCAGCTAGGGTAGAACCTGCTTCAGTGAGGTAGGCCGCCAGAGTGAGAAAGAATCATGGCAGGCCAGCCTGACCTTGATAGGCCTATAGATGGCAGCACCATAGCACCGCGTAATTTGAAAGGGATTAAATATAGGCTGCTTACATATACAGTATATATATATATATATATATATATATATATATATATATATATATATATATATATATATATATATATATATATATATATATATATATATATATATATATATATATATATATATATATATATGTCGTGCCGATTAGGTAAAACTGGCCAATTAGCAAGAACTCATCTAAAATTAAATCCTTTCTAAAATTTTCTCTTATACGTTTAAAGATATATTTTTTCATTTATGTTAATGTAAGAATTTATAATTTTGTACCAAGAGAAACATTGAAAACCTACCTAACCTTATTACAACAAGCGCAATTTAATTTAGCCTAACCCAACTAAATATATTTTAGATACGTTAACATTAATTTAATAATAAACAAACACAATGAAATATATTTTTTTCGTTATGTTCAGAATGATTTTGGCGAAATTATTGCATACACAAATTTTCACTTGTCTTATATGGCAAGGTGAGCGTTGCTTTTAAGCCAAAATCGCAAGTTTTACCTAATCGGCACGACATATATATATATATATATATATATATATATATATATATATATATATATATATATATATATATATATATATATATATCAATAACTACACTGCACTAGCCAGGGTCGAACCCATGATGCTTGGCCCACCTCATGGTGAGCAATAACACATGAGGCTCTAGTCCACTGAACCACACAATCCTTAAGAGTAGCGCATCCAGTAGAACTGAATGTTGTTCTCGCTATCCAAGGACATACGGTGGTGTGGACGCCTCTAAGCTAATTTCATTCTACTCCCTGTTTCGTGTACTAGCTCAACAACGAACGACTGGTATTGATCAATAACTACACTGCATTAGCCCGAGGTTGAACCCATGATGCTTTGGCCCGCCTCATGGTGAGCGAAAACATATGATGCTCCAGTCCACTGAACCACACAATCCTTAAGAGTAGCACATCCAGTAGAACCGAATGTTGTACTCGCTACCCAAGGACATACGGTGGTGTGGACGCCTCTATGCTAATTTCATTCTACTTCCTGTTTGGTGCACTAGCTCAACAAGCATCATATTATATTATTGTAACCACAAACCTGACGACACTGGAGGACAAGAGAGTCAAGGGAGACATGATAACGACATATAAAATACTGCGAGGAATTGACAAGGTGGACAAAGGGAGGATGTTCTAGAGATGGGACACAGAAACAAGGGGTCACAATTGGAAGCAGAAGACTCCTATGAGTCAAAGGGAGGTTAGGAAGTATTTCTTTAGTCATAGTGTTGTCAGGAAGTGGAAAAGCCTAGAAAGTGACGTAGTGGAGGCAGGAACCATACATAGTTTTAAGGCGAAGGTTGATAAAACTTATGTAGCAGGAAGAAAAAGGACCTAGTAGCAATCAGTGAAGAGGTGGGGCAAGGAGCTATGACTCGACCCTTCCAACCACAAATTGGTGAGTATACACACACACACACACGCATTACCATTTAAGAGCATATTCTATTTCTTAACTAATATACCATATTACACCTTATTCATATTTTCAAACTATTCATAGGATATATTTTCATTAAATTTCTCATAAATCCCCGTATTTCCATGAATTTCTTTATAGTAGACCCTAATTTTTCATCAAATTTCCATAATAATACAACGCACACGAGCCACTACCTGTCAATCCCCGCAGGAAAGGGTGTACCTAACGACCTGACCTCATCAAAGGTCACTAATCTCTCTACCTGCTGGACCCACTACCCTTGCTGATCACTAAAACTAACATCACTAACACTAAGACCACTAAAAGTAAGATCACTATGCTAATAACACTAAAACTAAGAATGCTAAACTAAGAACACTAATATGTACTATGAGAACAATAACAAATATGACAACACCACTAACAACTAAGAACACTGAAACTAAGAATGCTAAACTAAGAATACTATAAACTATGAACACTAAACTTAAGAACACTTAAGACAAGAACCCTTAAAGTAAGAACCCTAAAAACATGATCACTAGAAATTAGACATGAACATTTAAGACATATCACCAAGTCTA
>WNWK01055323.1:0-11311 GCA_009830355.1 Cherax destructor
CTAAGAACTGGTCATGGGTGGGAGGGCATAACTAGTTCCTACTAAGATGGGTTTGGTCTTGGGTAGCAACACTTCAAACCATAGGATCTCAGTTTATTGTTATTTAAATCAGGTCTTGGATTATAGGCTAAGTCATTCCTTATGTAGGCACATACCCACCACCTTTTCTATTCCTATCTAAGCGTTTTATATTGTAACCTTCTATTTTGACTTCGTCATCAGTCACCGTATCATCCAACCAGGATTCCGAGATGGATATAACTACCGCTCTAGTTCTGTTAGCTAGAATCCTAATCTCTGCCAGTTTTGGAAGAAGTGATCTTGCATTGACATGAATAAAGTGAAGGCCTGTTCTCCTAAGACAATCATAATCATCAATAAATATAAAGAAATCATTAGCATTCAAAATAGTTAAATCCATGTCATCATTGCTAAAGGTAACTGTGCCAAAGTGCATTTGTTACAAACAAAATGAAATCTGGCACCATTACCATAATCAAACATACATCCATTATGCACCACCCCATACATCTCTTACATATGGTATGTTTACTTTCTTCTTTCGCACCTAGCACAGTGCATACACACGTCTGGTGGTGCATTATATATGGCGGTATGGTTATCATTCCTAGCAACTAGACCGTCATTATCACCATGATTTATCTGTCTGTTTTGCACCTGTACCAAAGATTGAGGTCCTGGATTAGTATGGATATCACCACTTAATAGCGCCACTATAAAAGCTGTGCAAATATGCAAATACTAATATGCAATACTGACACAATTAAAGGAAGTGTAATACTGAAAGATTGTAATGAATTTTAATTTTAGCACTTGTCAGAAATAAACAATAAGTAAAATAAAATAGAGCACAAATACTATATAAAATAATTGCAGAAATTAATCACTGGAGAACAATAAAATAAGTTGCAGAAGTGATTAATGCAGCAATAAAAATAATTGTGCACTGGGAATATGTAGACTGAACACTTTAATTAACTTTTATTGCAAATTAAGTAAACACTTAAGTGCAAGGATAATAATCATAACACTTAACTTTAAATATGAATATTAGGAATGAATTTGTTCAAGGAAATACAATGTATACAACGAAAAGTGAACACTTACTGGCTGTTGAACACAGAAATCAAGGGATCACTTACAAGTATCTCGTGTAAGACCAGGGTTCCAGGTCAATGAACTCTTCCAATTATGTACATGTATGTATTTAACTCAGGTTACTACTCATATTTACTATCCTGGAGTCTACCTGAGAGAATTCCAGGGGTCAACGCCCCCGCGGCCCGGTCTGTGACCAGGCCTCCTGTTGGACCAGAGCCTGATCAACAAGGCTGTTACTGCTGGCCGCACGCAGTCCAACTACGAACCACAGCCCGGCTGATCTGGTAACGACTTGAGGTGCCTGTCCAGTGCCTGCTTGAAGACAGCAAGGGGCTTGTTGGTAATCCCCTGATGTATGCTGGGAGGCAGTTGAACAATCTTGGGCCCCTCACACTTATTGTGTTGTCCCTCAACGTGCTAGTGGCACCCTGCTCTTCATTGGGGGATGTTATATCGCCTGCCGAGTCTTTTGCTTTCGTACAGAGTGATTTTTGTGTGCAAGTTTGGTACTAAGCCCTCGAGAATTTTCCATGTGTATATAATAATGTATCTCTCCGCCTGCGTTCTAGAAGTACAGGTGTGGTTGGAATTAGTTTTGTACTCCGATGAGATTTTAATTTCTTCACGTTTTCCGTATCTGAGTAATTGAAATTTCTCATCATTGAACTTCATATTGTTTTCTGCAGCCCATTTAAAGATTTGGTTTATGTCTGCTTGGAGTCTTGCAGTGTCTTCAACGGTGGACACTGTCATACAGATTCAGGTGTCATCTGCAAAGGAAGACACAGCACTGTGGCTTATATCCCTGTCAATGTCTGATATGAGGATGAGGAATAGGATGGGAGCAAGTACTGTGCCTTGTGGAACAGAGCTTTTCACAGTAGCTGCCTCAGACTTTAATCTGTTACTACTACTTGTGTTACTGTTAGGAAATTATAGATCCATCTACCAACTTTTCCTGTTATCCCTTTATCACGCATTTTGTGTGCTATTACACCATGGTCACACTTGTCAAAGGCTTTTGCAAAATCTGTGTATATAACATCTGCATTCTGTTTATCTTCTAGAGCATCCAGGACCTTGTCGTAGTGGTCCAGTAGTTGGGACAGACAGGAGCGGCCTGCTCTAAACCCATGCTGTCCTGGGTTGTGTAATTGATGGGTATCAAGATGGGTGGCGATCTTGCTTCTTAGAACCCTTTCAAAGATTTTTATGATATGGGACGTTATCGCAATTGGTCTGTAGTTCTTTGCTATTGCTTTACTGCCCCTTTGTGGAGCGGGGCTATGTCTGTTGTTTTTAGTAGCTGTGGGACGATCCCAGTGTCCACGCTCCCTCTCCATAGGATGTTAAAAGCATGTGATAGGGGCTTCTTGCAGTTCTTGATGAACACGGAGTTCCATGAGTCTGGGCCTGGAGCGGAGTGCATGGGCATGTCATTTATTGCCTTTTCGAAGTCATTTGGCGTCGTGATGATGTCAGAAAGGTATGCGTCTGTCAAGTTCTGTGGCACTCTCATAAAAAAATCATTTAGGTTTTCGATTTTCAGTCTGGTTATTGGCTCGCTAAAGACTGAGTCATACTGGGATTTAAGTAACTCACTCATTTCCTTGCTGGCATCTGTGTAGGACCCATCCGGTTTAAGTAGGGGCCCAATACTGGTTGTTGTTCTCGACTTAAATCATAAATCATAAATCGTAAATCATGACACAAGGGTTAAAGTTCAATGAACACTTCAAATACTACTACTTAATATGATACACACCTCACTAAATAATGGATTGCAATAATAGATTGCACAGACAAGGTCTTACACCTAATCACAAATTACAAAGATGAGAATAAAGAGAGGTAGAACGATAGGTAATATTGATCACAAAAATTATAATTCAATGATAACTTCCTCTTGAGTCAACACAGCTACTGCCACCTAATATGTTACCTCACTGAAATAATAATATTGCAGACATTACAATGATGGCGAAGACAACCTCCCACACCCAACCACAAATTACATATATACACACACACATATATATATATAGTCGTGCTGATTAGGTAAAACTGGTCAATTAGCAGAACTCATCTAAAATTAAGTCCTTTCTAAAATTTTCTCTTATACGTTTAAAGATATATTTTTTCATTTATGTTAATGTAAGAATTTATAATTTTGTACCAAGAGAAACTTTGAAAACCTACCTAACCTTATTACAACAAGCGCAATTTAATTTAGCCTAACCCAACTAAATATATTTTAGATACGTTAATATTAATTTAATAACAAACAAATACAATGAAATATATTTTTTCGTTATGTTCAGAATTATTTTGGCGAAATTGTGCATACACAAATTTTCACTTGTCTTATATGGCAAGGTGAGCGTTGCTATTTAAGCCAAAATCGCAAGTTTTACCTAATCGGCACGACATATATATATATATATATATATATATATATATATATATATATATATATATATAATATATATATATATATGTCGTGCCGAATATAAAACTTGCTATTTAAATAGCAACGCTCACATGCCATAAAAGCAAGTGAAAATTATGTATGCAATAATTTCGCCAAAAACATTCTGAACATAACGAAAAAATATATTTCATTGTGTTCGTTATTATTAAATTAATGTTAACGTATCTAAAATATATTTAGTTGGGTTTGGCTAATAAATTGCGCTTGTTGTAATAAGGTAGGAGGTTTTCAAAGTTTCTCTTGGTACAAATCAGATTTTTACATTAACGTAAATGAAAAATATATCTTAAAACGATAAGAGAAAATTTTAGAAAGGAATTAATTTTAGATGAGTTCTTGCTAATTGACCAGTTTTACTAATAGGAGACATATATATATATATATATATATATATATATATATATATATATATATATATATATATATATATATATATATATATATATATATATATATATATATATATATACACATATACATACATATATTAAAAAAAACTGTGTTGCAATGACAATGAGATAAATCAGTGTGGGAGACTTCTTTGGGCCATCCTAGGTAACTCACGTTACGATGTATGCATGTATGTAAGTGTGGGTGTTTGTTCAGTAGTACTTAGATGAACCGGTACCCAAACTCATATTTACTTACTTGTCATACATGTTACCATGTATGACAAGTGTTATCACTACACAAAGTGCAAACACCACACACGTCACCATGTATGACAAGTGTTATCACATACACTCAGTGAACACACGTTACTACGTATGACAACTGTTATAACGTACATCAAGTGCTCACACTATCACTCAGAATACACTTCAGCTGATACTAACTTTACCTATATATATATCACACACGATAGCATCCTTAGATCTCTTCTATATCTGAGAAACACCGACGAGATGAGTAGCATTCTTGTCCATGAAGCTTATGAGTAGTCAGCTGATGTTGTTTACACCAGCCAGGTGGCCCATGGCAGCGTCATCTGTCGCTGCCACTACGACTAGGACTTTCAAAGCTGGGCGGCAGAGGTCTTAAACTTGTCTTCAGTTCTGTCGTCCCCAGGAGGCATCAACTGGCTTTACACACAATTTATAGATGTATTAAATTGTAGCAGGGAGGCGGCAATAGTAAGCAGAACACTGTATTTGATTTGCTGAGGAAAGGGCAGGAAGGGTTGTTGGTTTTGGTGGCACTTGAGAGGGCGGGCAGCGGGGGTGCGATGCTAGGTGTTGGATGTAGAATGAGCTAGCCTGGGCTCTAACACTTTTACTCCACCTCAATGGTTCGAAGAGTAAAAGGAGAGTTTAGCTAGCTGTGAAGGCAGGAACATTTATTCCATCGTAATATAATAACCACTACCAGCACACTGGTGCCTCTTGGCTACCAACCTTCCTCAGCCACATTAGGCCAGGTCACTCAGAGGTCAATGAGGCCAGGTCACTCTCAGAGGCCAAGTGAGGCCAGGGTCACTCTCAGAGGGCAAGTGAGGCCAGGGTCACTCAGAGGTCAAGTGAGGTCAGGGTCACTCAGAGGTCAAGTGAGGCCATGGGTCACTCTCAGAGGTAAAGTGAGGCCAGGGTCACTCAGAGGCCAAGTGAGACTAGGGTCACTCAGAGGTTAAGTGAGGCCAGGGTCACTCTCAGAGGTGAAGTGAGGCCAGGGTCACTCTCAGAGGCCAAGTGAGGCCAGGGTTACTCAGAGGTCAATGAGGCCAGGGTCACTCTCAGAGGCCAAGTGAGGCCAGGGTCACTCTCAGAGGCCAAGTGAGGCCAGGGTCACTCTCAGAGGTCAAGTGAGGCCAGGGTCACTCAGAGGTCAAGTGAGGCCAGGGTCACTCAGAGGTCAAGTGAGGCAAGGGTCATTCTGAGAGATCAAGTGAGGCCAGGGTCACTCAGAGGTCAAGTGGTGCCAGGGTCACTCAGAGGTCAAGTGAGGCAAGGGTCATTCTGAGAGATCAAGTGAGGCCAGGGTCACTCAGAGGTCAAGTGGTGCCAGGGTCACTCAGAGGTCAAGTGAGGCCAGTTTCACTCTAGAGGTCAAGTGAGGCCAGGGTCACTCTCAGAGTCCAAGTGAGGCCAGGGTCACTCTCAGTGGTTAAGTGAGGCCAGGGTCACTCTCAGAGGTCAAGTGAGGCCAGGGTCACTCTCAGAGGCCAAGTGAGGCCAGGGTCACTCAGAGGTCAATGAGGCCAGGGTCACTCTCAGATGCCAAGTGAGGCCAGGGTCACTCTCAGAGGTCAAGTGAGGCCAGGGTCACTCTCAGAGGTCAAGTGAGGCCAGGGTCACTCTCAGAGGCCAAGTGAGGCCAGAGTCACTCAGAGGTCAATGAGGCCAGGGTCATTCTAAGAGGCCAAGTGAAGCCAGGGTCACTCTCAGAGGTCAAGTGAGGCCAGGGTCACTCTCAGAGGTTAAGTGAGGCCAGGGTCACTCAGAGGTAAAGTGATGCCAGGGTCACTCAGAGGTCAATGAGCCCAGGGTCACTCTCAGAGGCCAAGTGAGGCCAGGGTCACTCTCAGAGCCCAAGTGAGGCCAGGGTCACTCTCAGAGGTCAAGTGAGGCCAGGGTCACTCAGAGGTCAAGTGAAGCTAGGGTCATTCTGAGAGATCAAGTGAGGCCAGGGTCAATCAGAGGTCAAATGATGCCAGGGTCACTCTCAGAGGTCAAGTGATGCCATGGTCACTCTCAGAGGTCAAGTGAGTCCAGGGTCACTCTCGACTCTTGAGACGCCACAGATATATCAAAATACGGATATGTAAAAACAAAATATGGCACCAAATAAGATGAGACGCATTAAGTAAATTGCATTAAGACTGACTTGTCTAGAATAGCGTTGCGTGTGTATGTTGACTCATTAGTTAATAATCCGATCAGGCCATTAGTTGAATGCAATCTAAAAATCTGCCTTTCCATCCCTGGATAACATAGGATATCTTATCTCTATCTAGACAAAGGCAGTTTTTATGCCTGAGTGTAATTGTATTTCAGGAATCCTGAAGTTTCAGTGGAGGGACCTTCCATGAGGCAGTAACTCATTACATACCTATCAATGCATATTTACTAGTATACTGGTAACAAACACTTTTTGCTTTGGTGTGTGGATATGTGCAGGTCATTAAATCCCTTTAGGAACGCTGCAAAATACATATATGAGTCACTGTGTAACACCCGGATTAGTTAGAGCGAGGGAATGTGAGCCTTGATTCCATGTTTGTAACATGAATAGTGAAAAATAATGTCCTTCACTGTACAAGCTTTGTAATGTGACTTGTGAGTGATTTGACAAGCCCCGTCAAGCAAGGTGAGGATCGTCACTTCATGATTCACGGTCCTTTGAGTTACTGCCTTTCCCAGCGTGTACTCACCTAATTGTGGTTGCAGGGTCGAGACTCAGCTCCTGGCCCCGCCTCTTCGCTGTCTGCTACTGGGTCTCTGCTCTCCTGCTCCATGAACTTTATCATACCTTGTCTTAAAACTATGTATGGTTCCTGCCTACACTATATCTTTCTCTAGACTATTCCACTTCCTGACTACTCTGTGGCTGAAGAAATGCTTCCTAACATCCCTTTGACTCATCTGAGTCTTCAGCTTCCAGTTGTGTCCCCTTGTTTCCGTGTTCCCTCTCTGGAACATCCTGTCACTGTCTACCTTGTCAATTCCCGCATTATTTTGTATGTCGTTATCATGTCTCCTCTGACCCTTCTTTCCTCCAGTGTTGTTAGTCCTATTTCCCTCAACCTTTCTTCATAGGACAGACCCCTGAGTTGTGGAACTAACTTTGTCACGAACCTTTGCACTTTCTCTAGTTTCTTTACGTGCTTGACAAGGTGTGGGTTCCAGACTAGTGCTGCATATTCTAGTATGGGCCTGACGTACATGGTGTACAGTGTCTTGAACGATTCCTTGTTAAGGTAACGGAACGCTAATCTTAGGTTTGCCAGTCGCCCATATGCTGCCGCAGTTATCTGGTTGATGTGTGCCTCCGAGACGTGCTTGGCGTTATACTCACTCCAAGGTCTTTCTCCTTGCCGAGGTTTGTAGCCTTTGTCCGCCTAGCTTGTACTCTTGTCAGCGATCTTCTTTGCCCTTCTCCGATCCTCATGACTTTGCATTTGGAGGGATTGAATTCGAGAAGCCAGTTGTTAGACCAGATGTCGAGCTTGTCCAGGTCTGTTTGCAGCCCTGCATGGGCCTCTTCCGATGCGATTCTCCTCATTATTTTCACATCATCCGCGAATAGAGACACTTCTGAGTCTATCCCGTCCGTCATGTCATTTACATATACCAAGAATAACACTGGTCCTAGGACTGACCCCTGCGGTACACCGCTCGTCACAGGCGCCCACTGCGATACCTCACCACGCACCATGACCAGTTGTTGTCTCCCTTTGAGGTATTCCCTGATCCATTCCAGTGCCCTTCCTGTTATACCTGCTTGTTCTTCCAGCTTCTTTACTAATCTCATGTGAGGAACTGTGTCGAAGGCCTTCCTGCAGTCCAGGAAAATGCAATCAACCCACCCTTCTCTCTCCTGCCTTACTACTGTTACTTTATCGTAGAACTCTAGGAGGTTTGTTACACAGGATTTGCCTTCCCGGAATCCGTGCTGTCTTGTGTTTATTATCCTGTTCAGCTCAAGGTGCTCCACTATTCTTTTCCTGATGATTTTCTCCAGGACTTTGCACACTATACACGTAAGTGACACCGGTCTATAGTTTAGTGCCTCTTTTCTGTCTCCTTTTTAAAAATGGAACTACGTTGGCCTTCTTCCATACCTCAGGTAGCTACTCAGTACCTGAGCTCCTTCCCGAAGGACCCACAGGGAGATATTGTCCGGACCCATCGCCTTTGAGGTATCGAGGTCACTGAGTAACTGCTTCACTTCCTCCTCGGTTGTGTGTATGCCCTCTAGCACTTGGTACATCCCTTGTTGGTGACGAACCCCATCCTGTCTACCCAGCTGCTTTCCTTCCTCCATTGTGAATACTTCCAAACCTCAAGTTGAGCTCCTCACATACCTCTTGATCATTACTTGTGAGTTCCCCATCTTCTCTCCTTAGCCTTAACACCTGGTCCTTGACTGTTGTCTTCGTTCTGATGTGACAGTACATCAGTTTCGGGTCGGACTTAACTTTCGATTCTATGTCATTTTCGTACTGTTTCTGGGCCTCCCTCCGTACTTGTGCATACTCGTTTCTAGCTCTTCTAATAATCTCTTTGTTTACTTGGGTTCTTTGCCTTCTGTACCGTTTCCATTCTCTGATACTCTGAGTCTTTGCCTCCCTGCACCTTTGGGTAAACCAGGGGCTCTTTCTGGCCTTCCCACTTAATCCTTTGCCTCTGGGTATAAACCGTTCCTCTGCCTCTTTGCACTTTGCCCCTACGTATTCCATCATTTCATTTATTGTCAGTCCTTCCATTTCCCTTTCATACTGAACGTCCTGCAGGAAACTCCTCATGCCCGTGTAGTTTCCTCTTTTAAAGTCTGGTTTGTCTCTATCGGTACTGCTTTCCCTCTCCACCTGTAGCTCTACAATGTACTCAAAGCTCAGCACCATATGGTCACTGGCTCCCAGGGGGCTCTCGTGCGTTATGTCTTCAATATCTGAGCTGTTCAGGGTGAATACAAGGTCCAGTATTGCTGGTTCATCTTCTCCTCTCTCTCTGGTCATGTCCCTGACATGTTGGTGCATCAAGTTTTCCAGTACCACGTCCATCATCTTGGCTCTCCAAGTTTCTGGCCCCCCACGTGGTTCATGGTTCTCCCAGTCGATCTCCCTGTGGTTGAAATCTCCCATGACCAGTAGCTTCGCTCTGCTCATGTGTGCTTTTCTTGCCACCTCCGCCAGGGTGTCCACCATCGCTCTGTTGTTCTCATCGTATTCTTCTCCTGGCCTCCTGCAGTTTTATGGTGGGTTATACATCACTGGAATGACTATCTTATGCTCCCCAGACTGGATGGTACCTACTATGAAGTCCCGATCTCTACCCGCTGTGCCCTCGTTTGTTGGTGGCTGTGATGGTGATGTATAGGTTTATAGGAAGTTATCCTAATACTAGGCTACTTAATCTTCATTTAACTCTAAATTAACTTATGCACTTAAGCAAGAGCTTGCATATTAGCCCGAGACTTCCTCACTAAAAAAAAATTACGTTTAAGGTTGCTGGTAACTTAGGTTTTGCAAATATATATGCCTACATATTATGTTACAAACCTGGCAACTCTAAACTCTCACAGCATCTTTTAACCTCCTCCTCAGGACTTAGGAATAATGGGGAATCAACAAATTTCTCTCATTGGGGTTTGGGTGGCGCATCGTTTGACCTGATCGAACATTGTCCTGAGTGTGTGTGGTAGTACCGTATACTTAAACAGAGATGTAGATGTAGACGACAATCATTTGGTGTCCTACTCCCTCCGTGGAGGACAAAGAAATTATATTACCTATTAGCTTGTATGAACAGTTGTAATAGACTAGATATGAGTTAGATAAGTAAAAATTGATTGATGTGCCCTGCCAAAACTGAAAAGCTTTGTGTTTTTGATAACAAAACTTATTGCCTTTCCCTGACAACACAAAGCTGACTGGTGCTTCCTGACAACACAAACTAATAGATGGATGCCAAAAACAGTACTGGCTGCCACATTTAATGTATAATCAACATCACTCAATTGTAGTTTTATTAATGGTTATCATGAATATATTTAAAATGTTTCCATACATACCATCCTAACACACACTGGAATATAAGTACAAATTAGCTTTACCGATTTTATGTTATGTGTGTTCTTACACAATACACTGGGAGAGTACCGAGTCATGACATGAATGGTCCCAGCAGCTGCAGCGCTACACTGGATGTATGCTACACAACATATACATCAGCCAAGGTGCCGAGGCAGCTGTTGCTGTGTACAGGAAGCACATCAGAAGCATGAAGGGCAGCTCACCCGCCTCGCAGCCAGAACCACCGTAGTCTTCAAGCTCCTCGACGACCTGAGGGTAATGTATCGTGACTCTTGTTCATGATGTCTGACCTCACAATAACTTATGCTTCCTATAATAATTGTTATATTAATGGAGAAGCTCTAAACCAGTAAGGTTTATTACGTTTCTTCTTCTTTCAAAAAAATGGCCGTATCCCACAGAGGAATGGTTGCTCAAAAGAAAAAAAAACGAAACTTTCTCCATTATAATTTAGTAATTTGAAATTAAGGTTTATATATATATATATATATATATATATATATATATATATATATATATATATATATATATATATATATATATATATATATATATATATATATATATATATATATATTAAGAAATAATTTTAAATAAAAATTTAAAGGGGGTTCTAGAAAAACGTTTACATTATCAAGGAACTATCATAGCCTTGATAATTTAGTAGTCACGAAAGCGCTTGGAATTCCTTATTTTTTTATAGTGGTTGTTTTGATATTTTTTATATCACCTGTTTATGTGATCTTTTTTCAAAATATATATAGGGGGATGAAGTAACCCTTCAATGACCTTCTCTCTGAGAAAATTTAAAGGGCATCATCAAGAGGGACATTAGTGAAGAGGATTTAGTAAGATTAACATCTTACAGGTCGGAAAAGAGGGAACCCGTTCGATGAAGTCTTGAGAGGACGAAGGTGGGGGAGAAAAAACCCAAAAAAGGGGGGGGT
>WNWK01055324.1:0-11310 GCA_009830355.1 Cherax destructor
AGTGTTGAGGTGAGGCATGGGTTAGTGTTGAGGTGAGGCGTGGGTTAGTGTTGAGGTGAGGCGTGGGTTAGTGTTGAGGTGAGGCGTGGGTTAGTGTTGAGGTGAGGCGTGGGTTAGTGTTGAGGTGAGGCGTGGGTTAGTGTTGAGGTGAGGCGTGGGTTAGTGTTGAGGTGAGGCGTGGGTTAGTGTTGAGGTGAGGCATGGGTTAGTGTTGAGGTGAGGCGTGGGTTAGTGTTGAGTTGAGGCGTGGGTTAGTGTTGAGGTGAGGCATGGGTTAGTGTTGAGGTGAGGCGTGGGTTAGTGTTGAGGTGAGGCGTGGGTTAGTGTTGAGTTGAGGCGTGGGTTAGTGTTGAGGTGAGGCGTGGGTTAGTGTTGAGTTGAGGCGTGGGTTAGTGTTGAGGTGAGGCATGGGTCAGTGGGATATTTGGCAGTCAGCAACATTTGCGAGGATGTACAACACAGGCGTGTGATCACCCCCGTCCTACCACGCCTTCTATCACACCTGTTACGCCTACCACGCCTACCACGCCTCTTGGCATAGACTATGAGACGAGGCTGTGTGCACCCACCGCGTCACACATGTCACCCCACTCTCGTATATGGTGCGTGTCACTGGTCTACCACATGCACATCATGCACCTCGCAGCCCTCCCTGTTATATTTGAGTCCTGGCCGCCACTAAGCCACCTACCTCCCACCCCATCAACCCCCACATACATACCTCCTCTTCAACCAAAAACAAAATTATTCTTTGTTTCTATTGCAAACTGTGGTGGGAACAGCATCCTCGGGGGGGGGGGATGAAGAGGCTGCGAGGAAAATTATTTCGATTTCTGAATCCTAGCAGCTATCTTTTATGAATGCACAAACAGGTATATTTTAATATATTACGGAACTCAGAGTTTAAAGGATTCAGTGATGGTAGAGTATTTATGAGTATACACTAGGTTAGGTTAGGTAAGATTCGTCGGGAAACAGGACAAGTGTTTCCTGACGCGGGTCTTAGTCATGTGGTGACCCGCCACCGGAGGATTTTTTGGGTCAGCTGACCGACGCCTTTCACTGGCTTACCGTCCACTCCTGTAAACATTAATATTATGTAGATTAATAATTATACACTGAATTTGATAAGGATATAGGTTTAAAATACGTATATGTTTATTCAGAAAAGTCCATTACTGTCCGCGATATTTCGACTATATATTGTCAGATTTCAAGTCGGTTGACCCTCTTAACTAATATTAAGGACCAGTAATTACTCTGAAACTTCACCCTGATTTAACCATTACCCAGACATAACCTCACTCAACCACTTTCCCCCCACTGGCCAGACTAGGCCGGCAAACTTAGCTAACTAGAATGTAAAACATGGTATAATTCACATAAATCTATAAATATATGCCTTATGAAATTTCCTCAATTGCACAAATAACCCGCACATAGGAAACTGAAACTTATGACAATGTTTCGGAATATATATATATATATATGCAAGAAAACCACTATGAAAAAATAGAAGAATTCCAAGCGCTTTCGTGACTACTCACATTATCAAGGAACTATAACAGGAAACATGACAAGAAGGGCTTATATAAGGGGCGAGACTACACCTCACAGTCACATCACACTAACAAAGACTACACCTCACAGTCACATCACACTAACAAAGACTACACCTCACAGTAGCGTAACATCGCACGACTCTGAATGAGGATATTGTGTTGAGAGAAAAATGCAGAACTAGGTACTCATAACATTCTCCATTGACCTCGAATACAGATTTCTCGATACCTCTGCTAGGCTCAGCTCGCCAGTCAGGTCACCTCTGACTCTGGACTGGGTCACCCCGGTTGAAAAAACTGCTATAAATGATCTAAGCCATGAAGAGATGAATACACTGCCGTTTGTATAATCCAGGTATGTTTACAGTGGAAGACAACAACACTCATGATAAAAGCCAGTGACCCTGCTGTGGTTATCACATCCATATCTGTGTTCACATTCTGGAATGAGCTGGGCCTTGAGGAAATGTGGATCGCTTTTGGTCAAGGAGCCAACACTTAACTGATCAGAATTCACGAATGAGATAGTTGTTACAATTAGTCCAATCAGTCTGTAGTTTGACACTGAACAAATTACAGAAGTTATAATTTCTGTCGATATTTTAATTTTCCAGCCAGGAGTATTCTGCCACGTAGTAACCATGAAGGCACCTCAGCTGGACAAGAAGCGCTTGTCTGCCTATACAATGGCGCCCCTGGTGAAGGACTGGATGCACTGTGCTACCGGCGATTTCCTGAAAAGTTTCTGCAAGCACCTCTTTTGTGCAGGTTCACACTCTGTCACCAACACAGCTGCAGCAGCACAACATAACAACGCCAGTCTTTATTACCAAGTTCAACAGTGAATGGACATGATCCCTGATACTGAAAAATTATGGAAGAATGTTAGTCAATGGTCGACTTGAACAACGAACAACAGATTCATCACCAGTTCCAGGAGTTCTATGGAAGGTGATCTGATGTAAGTGTAAGACGGATTGTCATTCAAAACGATGTACGTACAAAAAAAAAAAGCATGATCTGGAATGGTCAGTAGCACGTACTGAGTGCAAGCGAACAAATTGGGCAAACTCATCCTTACCTTGTGTGGACATCAAGGACGAACTGTGACGTTATACGGACAGTAAAAATGTCCGTTTCTTTTTGGATAGTTTGTTATCTGTAATAAAGTTATCTATTACTCCGTGTTAATATTAGCATATGTTCAAAATAGTAATATATATATCACCATGATGATTAAAATAATAATCTTTATTTCTACAAAATACATAATGCAGCTGATATGCAGACCTAGTTGACGTTGGCATACTATATAGAAGAACCCTGGTTATGCAGAGCATTTCGGGCAGCCGAAGTTAATCTTGTCCCCCAGGATGTGACCCACAACAGTCGGCTAACACCCAGGTAAGTAAGTAAGTAAGTTTATTCAGGTATACACAAATACATTTACATACATTATCATACATAGCAGCATATGTGTAGAGAACCCAGGATAACCCAAAAAAGTCTGACAGAGTGACTTATTTCCATTGGGGTCCCTTTTACACTATAATATTTTACATTGTAGGATATATATGTTATTAGTACTTCTGACAGTTTGGGAGACACAGATGATGATCAAACTAAATGCAAATTATGTGATCAGGCATATGGTCACTGTCTTGAACACTATGTGCTTAATTGTCCACTTATTGACGAATATAGAGATAGACAATATAATAACCTATGTGACATGTCAAGATATCTTAGTCATGAAATAAGATACCATTTGTACTAAGCAAATTTCCTAAATTTGCTTGTAACAGATAATTGAAATGTAGATATAAACCCAAATGTACAATTGTTAACCCCTTTGGGGCCTAGTGCCTAGGCCTTTTGTGTATCCATATGCTCTTGCGCTACCGTCCACAGGATGGATATGGGGTGCACAATAAACTAGCCACTTCGGTGGCAAAATCTAAAAAAAAAAAATCTATATGTTATTATATTATAAAGGATATATGTATACTAGGAATAAGGTAAAAAGAGTTATTTACATATACATGTGTGTTAGCTAAAAAAATAAATAATCATTCTCCTCCCTTTCTGTCGCTACATTCATTAGGTACGTTTTGGCTCTCTTCTTGAACTGGCTCATGCTATGACTGGCTTTGACATGTGCAGGCAGACTGTTCCATTCCTTTATTGCTGTACAATAAAAGGTGTTTGAAGCCTGGCCATTGACTGTGGGTACTACAAAGTTGTGTTCTCTTCCCCTAGTACTATGATTGCTTTGGTTCCCAGCCTTGACAAAATTGGCAGCAAGATATTCTGGACACTGTTTGTGAGCAATTTTATAAACTTGATTTAATTTAAGTTGTTTTACTCTGTCTTCAATATTCAGCATATCCAATTGTTGTAATTCATCCTGGCCTACATGCTCTCTTGGACCCAGGTCCAGGATGAATCTTACCATTTTGTTCTGGGTGATTTGCAGCTTATCTTTCAGTTTTTGTCAAGGCAGAGTACCATGAAGAGCAGCGTAGTCCATATGACATTGTATAAGGGCTAGACATAGGGTCCTGCGAGCCTCAGTAGGTAGACACTGTGCTTGTCTGTAGAGGAACTTCAGTTTTGGCATTCGCTTTCTTTACTACACTGTTACCTATCAATTCTCCTGACATGCATGGGTCAAAGGGGATTCCCAGATATTTTACTGAGGAAACTGAAGTGATGGATTCCCCATTACACCGGATATTAAAATTATTTACCCTGCTCAGTTTATATTTCGTGCCAAAGAGTATGGCTTCTGTTTTCCCTAGATGTAACGATAGTTTGTTGTCTACTAACCATTTGCTGCAGGACTCCAGGACTGCAGGTACCTACTTACTGCTAGGTGAACAGGGGCAGCAGGTGTAAGGAAACATGGCCAACGTTTCACCCATATCTGTGAAACTCTGTACTTCTCCTAGACAGTAACAATTAGGAATATTGTACTTTAATACCTAAGTTACGGATTTAAGCTATGATAACATAGTGTTTAGTATAAACTTACATAATCAAGTTTAGCGCTTCCTCGCGAAGATGATGTTTACATAAGTAATTTCAGAAATTCGACCAGAATAAAGCAAAAAAACAATTGAAGGTTGATTTTACAAATAGAGATAAAACGATGTGTAACTTACGACATAACTTAAGACTAACTTATATATCGCATACATACATACAAATTTGCGATACATAAGCTAGCTCAGACATGGGTAGGAATATTGGTACTTGAAGTTCTTATATTGATATATCACTAACGTACTCATAATCGGTCTCCAAGGGAAGCATGGTGTCAACCTGACAAGTATTAAAGTTAACTTTATATCACAGCGATGTTGAAAATGATATAAAATACTGACAAGGTGATGAGTAAGACACGTATGCAACAGTTACTCAACTATTGAACACGTGTCTTGATCGTCATTCATATAACCGCTGTTACTAACACCTCACACGTGTGCATGTATGCACATTTCATGTAAGGTATAAAAAGGCGCAACACAGTGACTGGAACAATACAGTGATAACCCGTACACAGGAGTGAATCTTGTGACGACGTCTGGGTCTGCCTTGGATCATTAACTAGACACACACAAGCGTGAAGGGAAGGGTTATTTGTGCGCCTTTCATGAGTATATATGTACCGACGCTGGACGTTGCTGTTTGCACCCTGCTGAAATTTTATGATCACGTAAAATATAAATCATATACACCATTACCATATAACAATAAAGAGTGGTTAAGACACTTATCTTTTATCCCCTTCCTCTTCCTCCTCCTCTACCCCCCGGCACCTCTATTCCTTCCCCATCCTTTCTTCCTCCCCCTCCTTACCAGAGTTCTGGTTATAGTCTGATTTGATTCGGACTGACAATGTCGCCACCACCATCACCACGACTCAGACCACTATCATAGCCCCAGCACCACTCCAACGTCATTCGCATCCAGCCCCCCACACTACCTTGATCCCAACACTGTCGCCGCCACCATAGTAACCACCAACACTAATCCACCACCAAATATTTAAAGATCCCTTAGCAACTGAAACCAAACTAGAACTCTTGAAGTTATCCTCGTCGCTTTACTGAAGTCTTCCAGCTCAGGCCGACACATTTCATTACTTCATGTATGAAACTCATCCTGTGTGGTGGAATATGAGGGAAACCCATCCTGTGTGGTGGAATATGAGGGAAACCCATCCTGTGTGGAATATGACAGGAAACCCATCCTGTGTGGTGGAATATGACGGGAAACCCATCCTGTGTGGAATATGACAGGAAACCCATCCTGTATGGTGGAATATGACGGGAAACCCATCCTGTATGGTGGAATATGACGGGAAACCCATCCTGTATGGGGGAATATAACGGGAAACCTATCCTGTATGGTGGAATATGAGGGAAACCCATCCTGTATGGTGGAATATGACAGGGAAACCCATCCTGTATGGTGGAATATGACGGGAAACCCATCCTGTATGGTGGAATATGACAGGGAAACCCATCCTGTATGGTGGAATATGAGGGAAACCCATCCTGTATGGTGGAATATGACAGGAAACCCATCCTGTATGGTGGAATATGACGGGAAACCCATCCTGTATGGTGGAATATGACGGGAAACCCATCCTGTATGGTGGAATATGACGGAAACCCATCCTGTATGGTGGAATATGACGGAAACCCATCCTGTATGGTGGAATATGAGGGAAACCCATCCTGTATGCTGGAATATGACGGGAAACCCATCCTGTATGGTGGAATATGAGGGAAAACCATCCTGTATGATGGAATATGACGGGAAACCCATCCTGTATGGTGGAATATGACGGGAAACCCATCCTGTGTGATGGAATATGACGGGAAACCCATCCTGTATGGTGAAATATGAGGGAAACCCATCCTGTGTGATGGAATATGACGGGAAACCCATCCTGTATGGTGGAATATGACGGAAATCCATCCTGTATGGTGGAATATGAGGGAAACCCATCCTGTATGGTGGAATATGAGGGAAACCCATCCTGTATGGTGGAATATGAGGGAAACCCATCCTGTATGGTGGAATATGAGGGAAACCCATTCTGTGTGGTGAAATATGACGGGAAACCCATCCTGTATGGTGGAATATGACGGGAAACCCATCCTGTATGGTGAAATATGACGGGAAACCCATCCTGTATGGTGAAATATGACGGGAAACCCATCCTGTATGGTGGAATATGAGGGAAACCCATCCTGTATGGTGGAATATGAGGGAAACCCATCCTGTGTGGTGAAATATGACGGGAAACCCATCCTGTGTGGTGGAATATGACGGGAAACCCATCCTGTATGGTGGAATATGACGGGAAACCCATCCTGTATGGTGGAATATGACGGGAAACCCATCCTGTATGGTGGAATATGACGGGAAAGTGTATAAAAGAAATTCATCATAAAGTTACAAATAAAGACAATGGATCAGGTCAGCAAACTAAGGGAGACAGTAGAGGGAAACAAGAGACTAGCTCCCTTAAGGTTTACTATACTAATAGCAGGAGTGTAAGAAATAAGATAGATGAGTTAAGATTAATTGCAAGTGCAGGAAACATAGATATTATTGCTATAACAGAGACCTGGCTCAATCTGAAATATAGAGAGTTGCCTTCTGAATGTCACATACAAGGCTATAAATTATTCCACACTGATAGGGTCAACAGGAAGGGTGGTGGAGTAGCGATGTATGTCAGAGACAATTTAAATTGTTGTGTTAGACAAGATATAAAATTAGAAGCGTCAGCCACTGAATCTGTTTGGTTACAGCTTCTTGAGGGCTATGTAAAACTTATCTTGGGTGTGATTTACAGGCCCCCAAATCTTGATAGGGAGTGCAGTAAACTTCTATGGGATGAAATTCGTAAGGCATCTACATATGAAAATGTTGTGCTAATGGGAGATTTCAACTTTAGACAAATTGACTGGAGCAATTTGACAGGAAATTTAGAGTCAAGTTACTTTCTTGATACGATTCAGGATTGTTTTTTGAAACAGTCGGTGACAGAACCAACTAGAGGAAATAACCTGCTTGACTTGGTTCTTGCCAGCAGGGAATCGCTAATTAATAATCTTGAGATTAATGATGAGCTTGGAGAAAGTGATCACAAATCACTCAGTTTTAATATATCATGGAATTACCCCAATAATGGCAATCAAGTCTCTGTCCCGGACTTCTGCCTGGCTGATTTCATAGGACTGAAAAATTACCTGGGTGGGCTGAACTGGAATGACCTGACAGTGGGTCAGGTAGGTGGTGATTGCCAATATGACGTTTTCCAGAGAATAGTTCTAGCTGCTCAGACAACTTATGTTCCTAATAGAGAAATCAGATCAAACAAAAATGATCCTAAGTGGATGAACAATAGATTAAAACATCTCATTGGTCAAAAGAGAGGCATATATAGGCGAATCAAAAGAGGAGAGGGCAATTAAGTAATCAATATATTCAGTTAAAGAGAAATAAAAAGGGAAGAAGAAAAGCAAAAGAGACTATGAGGTTAAAGTTGCAAGAGAATCGAAAACTAACCCAAAGGATTTTTTCAGGTATACAGAAGTAAGATTAGGGACAAGATAGGCCCACTCAAACGTTACTCAGGTCAGCTCACCGTCAGTGATAAGGAAATGTGTAGAATTTTTAACACTTACTTCCTCTCAGTTTTACACAGGAAGATACTAGCGATATTCCAGAAATAATAAATTATGTAGAACAGGACGATAGTAAACTATACACGATTAGGGTCACAAGTGACATGGTCCTTAGACAAATAGATAAATTAAAACCTAACAAATCCCAGGCCCTGATGAACTGCATGCAAGGGTTCTAAAGGAATGTAAAGAGGAGCTTAGCAAACCTATGGCTAATCTTTTCAACTTATCACTGCAAACTGGCATGGTGCCAGATAAGTGGAAAATTGCAAATGTAATACCTATTTTCAAAGCAGGAGACAGGTCCTTAGCTTCGAACTATAGACCAATAAGCCTAACCTCCATAGTGGGAAAATTTATGGAATCAATAATAGCCGAGGCAATTCGTAGCCATCTTGAAAAGCATAAATTAATCAATGAATCTCAGCACGGTTTTACAAAAGGGCGTTCCTGCCTTACAAATTTAATAACTTTTTTCACTAAGGTATTTGAGGAGGTAGATCATGGTAATGAATATGATATTGTGTATATGGACTTCAGTAAGGCTTTTGATAGAGTCCCACATCAGAGACTATTGAGGAAAATTAAGGCACACGGAATAGGAGGAGAATTTTTTTCCTGGATAGAGGCATGGTTGACAAATAGGCAGCAGAGAGTTTGCATAAATGGGGAGAAATCAGAGTGGGGAAGTGTCACGAGCGGTGTTCCACAGGGGTCAGTATTGGGCCCCTTGTTGTTCACAATCTACATAAACGACATAGATGAGGGAATAAATAGCGACATAAGCAAGTTTACCGATGACACCAAAATAGGCCGTCCAATTCATTCAAATGAGGACATTAGAGCACTCCAGGAAGATTTGAATAGACTGATGCAGTGGTCGGAGAAGTGGCAGATGCAGTTTAATATAAATAAATGCAAAGTTTTAAATATTGGACAGGACAATAACCATGCCACATATAAACTAAATAATGTAGATCTTAATACTACTGATTGCGAAAAGGATTTAGGAGTTCTGGTTAGCAGTAATCTAAAACCAAGACAGCAGTGCATAAGTGTTCGCAATAAAGCGAACAGAATCCTTGGCTTCATATCAAGAAGCATAAATAATAGGAGTCCTCAGGTTGTTCTTCAACTCTATATATCCTTGGTTAGGCCTCATCTAGATTATGCTGCACAGTTTTGGTCACCGTATTACAGAATGGATATAAATGCTCTGGAAAACGTACAAAGGAGGATGAAGTTGATTCCATGTATCAGAAATCTTCCCTATGAGGATAGACTGAGGGCCCTGAATCTGCACTCTCTAGAAAGGCGTAGAATTAGGGGGGATATGATTGAGGTGTATAAATGGAAAACAGGAATAAATAAAGGTGATGTAAATAGCGTGCTAAAAATATCTAGTATTGACAGGACTCGCAGCAATGGCTTTAAGTTGGATAAATTCAGATTTAGGAAAGCATTGGTTTGGTAATAGAGTTGTCGATGAGTGGAACAAACTCCCGAGTACAGTTATAGAGGCTAAAACGTTGTGTAGTTTTAAAAATAGGCTAGATAAATATATGAGTGGGTGCGGGTGGGTGTGAGTTGGACCTGACTAGTTTGTGCTACTAGGTCAGATGCCGTGCTCCTTCCTTAAGTGAATGTAACCTGACCTGGCTGGGTCGGGGCATTGGCTTAAGCCGGTGGGAGTCTTGGACCTGCCTCGCATGGGCCAGTAGGCCTGCTGCAGTGTTCCTTCATTCTTATGTTCTTATGAAACCCATCCTGTATGGTGGAATATGAGGGAAACCCATCCTGTGTGATGGAATATGACGGGAAACCCATCCTGTATGATGGAATATGACGGGAAACCTATCCTGTATGGTGGAATATGACGGGAAACCCATCCTGTATGGTGGAATATGAGGGAAACCCATCCTGTATGGTGGAATATGACGGGAAACCCATCCTGTATGGTGGAATAAGACAGGGAAACCCATCCTGTATGGTGGAATATGACAGGGAAAGCCATCCTGTATGGTGGAATATGACAGGGAAACACCGTCCTTTTATGATGGGATATTGTGAGCAACTCCAGTTATGGTCGGAAATTTATGAGCTGTCAAATTTTTTACCAGGCTATTTGACACTTGTAGTATTGTTATGAGTTATGACAAGGACGAGGAGCTGTAGCCTGACCTCATCACTTGTTGATCTGATTCCTTCTAATATATCGTTTATTCGAGTCCTAGGGTGATATTTAGGGGGACGGGCTTAGGAGCTGGAGAGGGACAGACGAGGCTGGGGAGTGGTGAAGAGGTGAGGTGCTCGCCTGAGAGAGGAGTGACTAGGTTTGAGGGGCGGTCTTGTGAAACCTAGCAGCAGCCACTTCTGAAACCAGTGATAGAGGTATTTGTGTGGAGACTTGGACTGCTTCACCAAGTAGAGTGCGTAGATCACTGGGTGGGGGTATGGGAGCAGGTAGATGTATTTTTTTTGGGGGGGACGGGGTGGGTAATGTGGGAGCAGAGTAGGGGTGGGGGACTGGTGCAGGATTGGATTGTGGGGCAGGTGAGTGGCGTGTGTTGAATGGGGTTGGTTTGTGAGGGGAAGGTGGGCAGCGTGTGGTGGGGTGTGGGGAATGGTGGATGGCGTGTGGCAGGGTGTAGGAGCAAATGGGTGGGGTATGGAAGCAGGTGGATGGCGTGTGGGGGCAGGTGGATGGCGTGTGGGGGAGGTGGATGCGTGTGGTGGGATGTTGGAACAGGTGGGTGGCGAGTGGTGGAATGTGGGGGCAGTTGGGTGGCATGTCATGGGATGTGGGGGCAGGTATGTGGGGTGTGGTGGTAGGTGGGTGGCGTATGGGGGCAGGTGGATGGCTTGTGCTGGGGTGTGGGGGCAGATGGGTGGCGTGTTGGGGCATGTGGATGGCGTGTAGTGGGGTGTTGGTGCAGGTGGATGGCGTGTGGTAGGGTGCGGAGGCGGGTGGCGTGTGGGGACAGGTGGATAGGGTGTGGGGACAGGTGGATGGGGTGTGGGGGCAGGTGGGCTGCATT
>WNWK01055325.1:0-11309 GCA_009830355.1 Cherax destructor
TGTTTTAAAAGGCAACTAGTCGGGGACAAATTTTTCTTTGCAAAAATCGTAAAGGGTCCATAAACCCTTTTTTAAAAAATTTGGGGTCAAAAACCTTTTTATCTACACTCAAAACCCCTTTCCCCCCTTTTTTAAAAGGGGAAACTAAACTTTTTTTTTAAATTTATAATCTACTTAAAAAAAATATTTAAAACCAAAACAAAAAATCCCCAAAAAACATCGAAAAAAAGGGGGAATAACTAATTAATATTTTCTCGTTATGAGAGACAATGAAAATTCTCTTAAAAGGAAAAAAACCTTTTGCCCCAAACCTTTTTGGGGACTCTGGGCTCTCCCCCGGGGTTGTCTACAAACTGGTTGTTTTCTGATGATGGGGGTCTGGGATTAATAAGGGCAGGTGAAAAAAGCTGCACCTCTTTACATCGTTGAGATATAATTAAGTTTTTTGGTTCTTAATTAACGATAAGTAAAAAGGGTCCCAAAGGGTTTAACCATTGGGAAAAAAACAGTACAGGCAGTAAAATGTCTTCGTTTTTTTCTAATATGTTTTGCAAAAAACATAAAAACATAATTTTTTTTAATCTTTCTTCTTTTAGGTTAGGTAAAAAAAGGTTCGTGGGGAAAGGACAAGTGTTTCCTGACGGGGTCTTAGAAAAAGGACCACGCCTCTGAGGGGGGGTTTTTCCCCGCGGGTTTTTTAACGATGTCCATTTTTCCCTGTGGGTTTGGAAAAATAATCATAAATACAATATAATGCGACCCTTTTACTACGTTTTTTACGGTGGGCAACAAGTCACAAACAGATCTACCTGGATACGGGGGGTCAGGCGGGTTCACCAGGACATCCCCCCTCGGGTCTTCCCCATATAGCGACGGTTTTGGGGAGATTTGCCCCGCACCGTGCAGGTCGGTCTCAAACCCCAACCCCTACCCAGTTACTTTTTATCCAGGTAGATCTGTGACTTGACCCCAAACCCCACTGTGGGGGGCAAAAAGCAGAAAAAAAAGGGTCCATTTCTGGGTTTTAAAAAGAAAAATTTGAAAATTTTCCCTTTTTAAAACCCTGAGACGCTACAAAGAATCTCTCCTTGACATTTTAGACTTTTTTATCGTCACAGAAATTACAGCTAAGGGTTCTATCATAAAAAAATATATAGAAAAAAAAACTATTTTTTATATAAAAAACGAAAGGTTTGGAATAGGCTTAAACTGCCCGAAAAGCCAGACTTGGTAAAATTGCGTTTTTTTTGGTTTCCCAAACAAAAACTTTCCCAAAAACCCGAAGCTTCTCTGCTGAGGCACTGATTTTCTTCGCCCCAGGCTGAGGGACGGGGGTCCCTAAATCCCCTTCTAATCTTCCTATTCTATTTTTGGAGTGAAGCCACTGTGTCCGAAACGTTTCCAAAAAAATTTTTAGGCATCTAATTTATCAACTCCTCCTCTGCTACAGAATCAAAAGGGCCCAGAACTTAGGGTCCCAAACAAGGGCCCGAAAACTTATCTCTTTCCAACACCTGCAGGGAAAAAACCCTTTCCCAAGGGTAAAAACCTGCAAGGGAAAAAACATAAAAAAAAAAACACCTGCAAAAAAAAACCCTGAAAAAATAAACACCTGCCGAATAAACACCTCAAGAATAAACACCTGCAAGAATAAACACTGCAAGAATAAACACCTGCAAAAATAAACACCTGAAAAAATAAACACCTCCCCCAAAAATAAACACTGCAAGAATAAACACCTGCAGAATAAACACCCCGCAAGAATAAACACCTGAAAAATAAACACCTGCAGAATAAACACCAAAAAATAAACATCCAGAAAACTTGAGCAGAACGAAATTTAAACCCAAATGTGCTGATCATTTTTCTTGAAAAAAAAGGGAAAAAATTTTTTTGATCAATCGCTCCCCGGAGAGCAAACGTTGCCAAAAAAAAAATGTCCCTTAGTTACTTGTGTCCTTTTTCCTAACATATTGTCCCCGGGAATTCTAACTTTTACTAAATAATTTTCCCAAAATTTCTTTTTCCTTTTCCTTTTTTTTTAAATCAAAAAAAAGATATTTTTAAAATACTTCAGCTTTATCGGGTAAACCTTAACAATGTCTTTTCCCACGTCAATAAATCAATAAAAAAAAAACCTCCAAATACATAAATCTCCAGTTACTTGTAAATCTCGATTTTTCCAATTAATCCACTTTTTAACGATAGAAGGGTTTTACTGAATTTTCTTGTGTCCTGGTCAGGTGTATCGAGCAATTAATATTGCGACGGAAGTTCGTGTTTTTAAAATTTGGGGAAAAACCCCAAAAAAGGGTGGTAATTTCTCTCGAGACTTCAGTGATTGGCCCCTTTAACGAGGAGGCGGGGATTGGGCTTCCTGTATCAAAAGGGGGGTGATTGGTGATTGGTATAAAAAGTTGGCTCTTGCTTTTCGAAGGGCGTTGGTGCTTCCTGTATGGGGGCTGATTGGTTTTATTGGTATAAGGCCCCGATTGGCTCTTCCCTTTTAAAAAAGGGGGGGGCGATTGGTGCTTTCCCCCATCAAAGGGAAAGGGGTGATTTGCCTTATCCAAGGAAGGGCGCTGTTTTGGGGGTTCTTTCAAGTGAAGGAAGTTTAGAGGGGGCAGTGAAGGAAGTTTAGAGCGGGGAAGGAAGTTTTGAGCAGTGAAGGAAAAATTTGAGCAGTGAAGGGTTTAGAAGCAGTGAAAAGGGAAATTTAGGAAAAAAAGGGGAAATTTAGAGGAGAATTAAAGGAAGTTTAGAAAAAGTGAAAGTTTAGGCAGTGGGGAAAAATTTGAAGTGAAGGGGTTTTGGCAGCAGTGGGGGTTTTTCAGCAGTGAAGGAAGTTTAAAGGGAGTGAAGGAAGTTTAGAACGGGGAAGGGTTTGGGGGAGCGGGGAAGGAAGTTTAGAGCAGCAGTGAAGGAAATTTAAAAGCAGTGAAGGAAGTTTTAGCAAAAGTGAAGGAAGTTTAGAGCAGCAGTGAAGGAAAAATTGGAGAAAGGGGGAAGACATGAAGGAAGTTTGAGCAGCGGGGAAGGGGGAAAAGGCAGCAGTGAAAGGAAGTTTAGAGCAGCAGGGAAAGGGGAAAAATTTGAGCAGCAGTGAAGGGGAAAAAAGGCAGCAGTGAAGGAAGTTTAAAGGGGGAAGGAAGTTTAAAAGCAGTGAAGGAAGTTTAGGCAGTGGGGAAATTTAGAGCAGTGAAGGGGGAAAAATTTGAGCAGGGAAAGGGGAAAAATTTGACAGTGGGAAGTTTAGAATGAAGGGAAATTTAGAAACAAAAGTGAAGGAAGTTTAGAGCCAAAACAATTTAAGGAAGTTTTGAGCAGTGAAGGGGAAAAATTTGGAGCATGAAGGAAGTTTAGGCAGCAGTGAAGGAATTTTAACAGCAGTGAAAAAAATTTTGGCAAAAGTGAAAGTTTAAAAATGAAAGGGAAAAATTTGAAAAAGTGAAGGAAGTTTTTTAAAATCAAAAAGGGTTTTCCCAAAAATTTGGGGGGGTTAAAACCGGGATTTTTTTCCCCCCCCGCATCAAAAGGCCCCCCCACGACATGGGCCCCGTGGTAAAAATTGTGACATTTGAAAAAAACCCCACTCATTGGACTAATTACGCAAAATTGGGTTTTTGTTATTGTTGTTCTGTTGCGTTATTTTTGCTTTTTCCCTTTCGTTTTATTTTTTGTTCTTGTTTTTTGGGGTTGTTGTTGTTGCTGTTGCTGCTGCTTTTTTTTGGTCCCCTGCTGCTGCCTGTTCGGGGGTGCTACTGGGGCCGTTGTTGCTCTGGTGCTGCTGCTTTTGGTTTTTTTTACTGTTCTGTTTTTGCTGGTGCTGCTACTGTTACCACTGCCCCTTCGCTTTTATTTTGCTGCTGCTGTTTTTGCTGCTGCTGTTGCCGCTGCTGGTTTTGGTTCCACTGCTGTTTTGCCCTTTTTTTTATTGTTGCCGCTGGTGGTTGCCGCTGTTGTTGTTTTTTTGGGGGATTGGGGGGCCTTTTTTTTCCCTGCTGAAATTTGGGGTTTTCCCGTTTCTTTGTTGCTGGGTGGGGCTCTCCCGTTTTTCCGCCGCTGTTGGTTTTTTCCCCCTGCTAGTTCGCTTTTTTTATCCGCTGCTTTCCGGTGGTGCTGCTGTTGCCGCTGCCGCTGGTTTCTGCTGCTGCCGCTGCTGATGTTCCGCTGCTGCTGGTGGTGCTGGTGCGTTGTTTTTTTTGCTGCCTTGGGGGGGTTTGTTGCTGCCGTTGCGCTGTTGTTGTTGCTGCTGCTGCTGGTGTTTTTGCCGCTTGCTTGGTGCTGTTGTTGCCCTTTTTGCTGCGCTGGTTTCCGGGGTTTCTGCCGCTGTTTTTTCTGCTGGTGCTGGTCTGGTTTCCTGCTGTTGTTCTTTCCGGGCTGCAGTTTTTGTGCTTTTGGGGCTGCTGCCCGTTTTTTTTGGGGTTTTGGTTTCTGGGGGCTGCTGCTGCTTTTCCCCTGTTTTTTTCTGAGTTGCTGTTGCTACTACCTTTCTTTCTTCTGGTGCTGCTGGTGCTGGTGCTGCTGGTGCTGGGGGGCTTTTCCTTTGGGGCTGGCGGGGGTGCCGCTGGTTTCCGGGGGTGCTGGCCGGGGGGGCTGGTTTTGGGGGTTTTTTTCTGTTTTTTCTGGGCCTTTTGTGGTGCTGCTCCGGTGTTCTGCTGGTCCTGCCCCTTTTTTTCTGGGCCCGTTGTTGCTGCTCCCTGATGCTGCCGTTCTGCTGCTGCTAGTGCTGCTGCTGCTGCTGGTGCTGTTGTTTTCTGTGGTGGGGGCTCTGCTGGTGCTTGTGCTGCTGCTTTTGCCTTTCTGCTGGTGGGGGGTGCTGCTGGGTTTTTTTTTGCTGCTGCTGCTGGTGCTGGGGGCCGATGGTGCGGTCTTGTTTCCTGCTGTTGCTGGTCCCGTTGCTTTTGTTGCTGTTGGTGCTGGTCTGCTGTTCTTTTTTGTTTCTGCTGCTGGTTTCTGGTGCTGCTGTTGCTGGTGCTGCTTTGGGGGGTGCTGCTGGTGCTCTGGCCTTTTTTTTGGGGTGCTTGCGGGGTTCTGCTGCTGTTGTTGTTGCTGCCTGTGGGGGGGTTTTTGGGTTTTGTTTTTTGGGGCTGCCACTATTCCCTGGTTCTGCTGCTGCTTTGGGGCTTGGGGGGTTGCTTCCCGGTGCTGGTGCTGTGGGTTTTTTTTGGGGCTTTTTTTGGGGCTGGTTTCTGCTGTTGTTGGGGGCCCCCTGCAGGGGGGTACCTTCTTTTTTTTGGGTTTGTTGGTTTCTGCTGCTGCTTTTTGCTGCTGTTGTTGCTGCTGTTGTTGTTTTTTCTGGTGCTGCTGTTGTTGGTGCTGCTGCTGCCGCTGCAGGGCTGGTGCTGCTGGGGGGGGGCTTTTTGTTTCCGGGGGGGCCCGCTGCCGCTGTTGTTTCTGCCGTTTTCTTTGTTTTCTGTTGCTGATGCTGCTGCTGTTTTTTCTGCTGGTGCCGGTGCTGCTGCCGCTGGGGTGGTGGGGTGCTGCTGGGGGGTTTTTTTTCCCGTTTTCCACCCCCTTTTGGGGGTGGTGCCGCTGCTGCTGCTGGTGCTGCTGGGGGTGGTGGTGGTTTCGCTGCTGGGGTTTTGCTGGTTTCTGCTGTTTTTTTTCTTGCGTTGGCTTTCCACAACACACTGGGGGCCCCTCACACTGGGCCGCTTTGCTGGTTCTGTTGTTGCTGCTGGTTTCTGCTGCTGCTGTGCTGCTGTTGCTGCTGCTCTTGCTGCTGCTGGGGGGGCTGTTGCTGGGGCTGGGTTTTGTTTTTTTCTTTGGGGGTTTTTGGGGGTGCCGCTGGTGCTTGGCCGCTGCTGTTTGCTGTTGCTGCTGCTGCTGTTGTTGCTGCCCCTGCTGCCGCCGTGATCTGGGGGCTTTTTTTGGTCTTTTGTTGTTGCCGCTTTTTTGCTTTGCGGTGCTGCTGATGCTGGTGCCCGCTTGCTGTTGTTGTTGCTTCTGTTTTTTGTTGCTTTCTGCTGTTGCTGTTGCTGTTGCTGCTGTTGTTGCTGGTGCTGTTGCTGCTTTTTTTGTTGCTGCTTGGGGGCTGGTTCTTTCTTTTGTTTTTTTTGTTGCTGCTGCGCCCTCTTTTTGTTTTGCTGCTGCTGCCCCGGGTTTTTTCCGCTGGGGGCTGCCGCTGTTTTGCTGCTGGGGGCTGGTGCTGGGGGCCCCGCCGCCCTGGGCTGCCCCTTTTGGGGGCCCCCGGTGCTGGGGGTGGTTTTTTCCCGGTGTGTTGCTGCTGCTGGGCTGGTGCTGCTGCTGGTGATGGTGGTGCTGCTTTTTTGGGGTTTTTTTCCTTTTTTACTCCTGCTGCCGCTGGTGCTGCTGCTGATTTGGGGGCTGCCGCTGGTGGTGCTGGTGCTGGTGCCTGTTTTTTCTGCTGGTGCCGGTGCTCGCTGGTGGTGGTGGTGGTGCTGTTTTTTTGGGGCTGCTGTTTTTTTCTACTACCGCTGCTGCTGCTGGTGCTGCTGCCGTGGTTTTGGGGGTGGTGCTGGTGCTGCTGTTTTTTGGTGCTGGTTTTGCCCCCTTTTTTTTTGCTGGGGGCTGGTGCTGCTGCTTTGTTGTTTTTTTGCTGCTGCACTTTGTTGTTTCTGCAGTTGCTGCCGCTGTTTTATTTGCTGGTGCGGTCCCAGGTTTTTCCCCGTTTTTCCCCCGCCGCTGCTGGGCCGCTGGGTGGTGCCCGCTGTTGTTTCCCTGGGGGGTGGTGCTGGTGCTGCTGTTGCTGGGCTGTTTTGCTTTGTTGCTGCTGGGGGGGTTTTTGGTTTCCGGGTTTTTGGTGCCGTTTTTGGTGCCGCTTTTGGGGGTCTTTGCTTTGCTGGGGGCCCCTCCCTGGTTTTCTTGTTTTTTGTTGCTGCTCCCCCAAAATTCTGCGGGGGTGCTGCTGCTGTTGTTGCTGCTGCTGCTACTACCGCTGCTGCTGGTGCCGGGGGGTGGGGTGCTGCTGCTGGGGGTTCTGGTGCTGGTCCGCTGGGCCGGGGCCGGGTGCTGGTGCTGCTGTTGTTGGGGCTGCTGCTGAGGTGCTTTGGGTGCTGCTGGGGTTCTTTTTGTTGCGCCCCGCTGTTTGGGGGGGTTTGTTGCTGTTTTTGCTGTTGCTGGTGCCCCTGTTGTTGGTGCTGCCTGCTGCTGCTGCAGGTGCTGGTGCTGCTGCTGCTGGTGCTTTTTGCTGCTGGGTTTTGGGGCTGCTTTCCGGGGTTTTTTTTGCTGGGGTTTTTTTATTGTTGCCATTTTTCCGGTCCTGTTGTTCCTGGTGCCCGGGCTGCGCGCATGGGGTGGGGGTGCTGCTGCTGCTGTTTTTTTCCGTTTTGTTGCTGCTGCTGGTGCTGGTGTGTTGGGGGCCGCTGGTGCTGCTGGTGCTGGTGGTGGGGCTTTTTTTCCGGGGGGGGGCCCTGCTGGGGGCTGCTGCTGCTGGTTTTTTTCTGTTTTGGTGCCCGGGACTGACCCCATCACACCGGTTTCCGCTGTTGCTGGTGCTGTTGTTGCTGCCGGTGCCGCTGCCGCCCCCCCCCTTTTTTCTGCTGCTGCTGCTTTGCTGGTGCTGCTGTTGCTGGTGCTGTTTTTGCTGCTGCTGTTGGGGGGTTTTTTCTTGCGGGGGCTTTTCCCGGGCTTTTTGCTGTCTGCTGTTGTTGCTGCTGCTGCCTTTTTGCTGCTGCTGCTGATGCGGGCTGCTGGTGCTGTTGTTGTTTGCTGCTGTTTTCTGTTGCTGGTGCTGCTGTTTTTGTTTTTGCTCTGCTGCTGTTGTTGTTGCTCTTTTCCCGTTGTTGTTTGGGGGGGTGTTGCTGTTGCTTTGCTTTGTGCTTTGTTGCTGGTGCTGGTTTTTTTCTGTTGTTGGGGTGGGGTTTGGGTGCCCTTTTGTTTTTTTTTTTGCCCCCTTCCCTTTCTGTTTTGTTGTTGCTCTGCCTGCAGTTTTTTTCTGCTGGGCGTTTTTTTCCGTTGTTGCTGCTGGTTTCTGGTGCTGGCTCCCCTGCTTTTGGGGGGGTGCTGGTGCTTCAGGGTGGTGCTGGTGCTGCTTTTTGTTGTTTTCCGCTGGTCTGGGGGGGTGGGGGGATGGTGGTTGCTGTTTTTTTGGTTTTTTTCTTTCCCCCTTTTCTGCTGCTGGTGCTGGTTTCCCTGGGGGGCTGCTGCTGGTTTTGGGGGTGGTGCTGGGGGGGGGTTTTTGGGTGCTGGGTTTTTTTGGGCTGCTGCTGGTGGTGGTGGTGGTGCTGCTGCTGGTGCCGCTGCTGCTGCTACTTTTTTTCTGGTGCTGCTGCTGGTTGGTGCTGGTGTGGCCCAAATTGTTTTGCTGGGCCGCTGTTTTTTTTGCTGGTGCTGGGGGCTGCTGTTGGTTTTTTCTCTTCCTTTTTTTGGATTGTTTTCCGCTGGGCTGCTGGCTGTTGTTGTTCGCTTTTTGCTGGGCGGTGCCGCTGCTGCCCCAAAACCCCTGCCCTGCTGGTGCCCTGGGGGCCGCTGGGTTTCCTTTTGGGGGTGCTGTTGTTGGTGCCGCTGGGCGGTTTCCCCCTTTCTGGGTTTTTTCCCCGCCGCTGCCGGGTGCTGCTCTGTTGTTGCTTTGCTTGTTTCTTTGGTGCCTTGTTTTTCCAGAAGAAAACAGAAAACGGGGAAAAGACAAAGACAGAAAAAGACAGACAAAGAGACAGAAGACAACAGAGACAGGGAGAGACAGACAGACACAAAAGACAGACAAGGAGACAAAAGGGGAGAGACAGAGAGAGACGGGGGAAAACAGACAGACAGACAGACAGAGACAGAAGACGAAGAAAGAGACAGACAGACGAACCGGGCAGAGACAGACAGACAGACGGGAAAGAGACAGACAGACAAGAAAATCAATTATACAAAAAATAATTTATAAACCTCCGTTTAATGAAAAAAAAAATAAACCTTTTTTAAAATTTTTTTTTTTTGTTGTTTAGGGGGGAAAAAGGGGTTTTCAACAGTTTCCCCTTTTTACAAACAACGGTTTTTTTTGGGCCGGCGTAAACCCAAATGATTTTTTTTAAAAAAATGAACGACAATTTTTGGGGGTTTTTGATGCGAAAAATTTTAAAATAAAAATTTTTTTTTTTTTTTGGGGGAAAAAATTTTTCGGGGGGTCTATTTTAAAACCTTTTTTGGGGACCATAATTAAAATAATTGTTTGTTATGACTCCGGTTTTTTGGTTAAATTAAAACCCGTCAATCCCCCCAACCGTCAACCCCCAAAGTCAACCTACAACCCTCAACCCCAAAAATCAATCTAAAAACCCGTCAATCATACAAAGTCAATCAAAAAACCCGTAAATCAAACAGTCTCATTCAACCAGTCAGTCTACAACCCTTCCCAAAAAGTCAATCATACAACCAGTCAGTCATACAAAATCTAAAAGTCGGGTCATACAACGTAAAACCCCAACAACCATCAGTCATACAACCGGGTCAATTTTAAAATCTCCAACCAGGGGCCCTTTAACCATTTAAATCATTACAACCCGTCAACCCCAACAACCAGCCCAATCATCAACCAGTCAATCATACAACCAGTCAATCCCCGTCAATCAACAACCAGTCAGTCCCCAGTCAATCATACAACCAGTCAATCATCCCAGTCAGTCAAAAAACCCCAGTCAACCCCAAAAACCCGGGTCAATCAAAAAACCCCAGTCACAAAAAACGTAAAAAAAACCAACCAGTCAACCCCAAAACCGTAGAAACAATCATACAACAGTCAATCCCCGTCAATCTCCAACCCCAGTAATCAAAAACCCCGGTCAGTCTACAATTTTTAAATTAAATATACAACCAGTAAACCCCCAACCCCCAGTAAATTTCATCAACCAGCCCGGTCAACACACTGAATATATTCACCATTCAAGTTTTTAACCAGACCTAAACCTCCCGGGGTCTATTAAATTTAAAAAAAACTTTAACGTTCCCAGGCGAAAAATTCCTTTATAGGATCCCCAAAAATTTAAAAACGAAAATTGGGGGGGCCCCAAAAAAAAATCGCGTGGAATTGAATTTTCAATTATTCAGGCCCCAGACGAAGTGTTTTCCGGATGCAAAATTTTGGGGGATCTAATCTTTTTCTTCTCCATTTCCCCTTTTTTTCCTTTTGTGCCCCCTTTGTCCCCTCTTCTATGACATAGTGTTTGAAAAAAGGCCCCAAATTTTTAAAGCAGTATGCTTTAAAATTTTCCCCTCTTTAAAAACCTTGTATGCGGGGTTCCCCCTTTCCCCTTTTGTGTCTTAGTTGACTTTGGGGTGGTAAAAATCGGCCCCCAAACCCAGTCTCGGATTTTCCCTTTGTTCTTTAACTTCCCCATTTATTCAACAAATCAATAGAAGGAAAAGGGGCCAGTGCCGAAACTAGAAAAATTAATCTGTTAGTTAACAAAACAAGGAAAAGGGGCCAAGTAAAAACGGAAACTAGCAAATGTTAATCTTTTAGTTAACAAACCTTTTGGGAAAATAAAAATTTGTCATTGGAAACGTTGCTCAGAAAGGGGAAATTTCCCAAAAGTGAAAAAAATGTCTTATTTTTCCCCTCTCATTCACCTGTTGCACTCTTAAAACCTGCTACCCCGAAAAAACTGAGTTTTTAAAAAGATTTTTGGCTGAAGTTTTCCCCTTTTCCCCCCCGAGGTTTTTTTTTAAACTAATACAAAGGGGGAATAATTTTTGGGAAAGATGCAAAAAAATTTTTTGGGGAAAAAAGGGGTTTTTTGGGAATCAAACGGGGAAAAAATTTGGGGGGGAGAAGATGAAACAAGAAAAAGTATGTGAAGGGTTTTTTTTTTTCTAAAAAAATTTTTAACAGAATGGAAGAAACTTCTCGCTAAAAAAAAAATTTTTGGGAACAGGGTTTTAAATCCATACCCATTCTGGGTCCCAAAAAAAAAGCATTCAAACCCCAAACGTTGGGTCAAAAAAAAGGATTCAACTCCATATACCTGGGTTAAAAAGAACAGGGTTAACTCCCTACCTTTGGGGTTAAAAAAAAAAAGGGGGTTAACCCCAAAAGCTGGGGGAAAATAACGGGTTCAACTCCATCACGCTGGGTTAAAATAAAGGTTTAAACCCCAAAAAAAGCTGGGTTAAAAAAGAAAAGGGTTTAAACCCTACACCTTTGGGGGTTTAAAAAGAAAAGGGTTTAACTCCATCTGGTGGGTCAAAAAGAACAGGGTTTAACCCATCTACCTTTTTTTTAAAAAAAAAAGGACTAACTCCTTTTTCGGTGGGTCAAAATGAACAGGATTCAACACCCTACGCTGGGGTTTTAAAAAAAATCAACTTATTCTCGATATTTGTTCAGAATTTTATCAGGACGATCACCCACAAGGGGGCCA
>WNWK01055326.1:0-11309 GCA_009830355.1 Cherax destructor
GCCTACACTAACCCTTAACGTCCTCAGTAGTCAGTATGATAGTAGTGAGACGCCTACACTAACCTACACGTCCTCAGTAGTCAGTATGATAGTAGTAGAGGAGGCCTACACTAACTTATACGTCCTCAGTAGTCAGTATGATAGTAGTTGAGGACGCCTACACTAACCTCACGTCCTCAGTAGTCAGTATGATAGTAGTATAGGACGCCTACACTAACCTACACGTCCTCAGTAGTCAGTATGATAGTAGTAGAGAGGCCTACACTAACCTACACGTCCTCAGTAGTCAGTAGATAGTAGAGGGACGCCTACACTAACCTACACGTCCCAGTAGTCAGTATGATAGTAGTAGAGGAGGCCTACACGTCCTCAGTAGTCAGTATGATAGTAGTTGAGGACGCCTACACTAACCTACACGTCCTCAGTAGTCAGTATGATAGTAGTAGAGGATGCCTACACTAACCTACACGTCCTCAGTAGTCAGTATGATAGTAGTAGAGGACGCCTACACTAACTTATACGTCCTCAGTAGTCAGTATGATAGTTGAGGACGCCTACACTAACCTACACGTCCTCAGTAGTCAGTATGATAGTAGTTGAGGAGGCCTACACTAACCTACACGTCCTCAGTAGTCAGTATGATAGTAGTAGAGGACGCCTACACTAACCTACACGTCCTCAGTAGTCAGTATGATAGTAGTAGAGGAGGCCTACACGTCCTCAGTAGTCAGTATGATAGTAGTTGAGGAGGCCTACACTAACCTACACGTCCTCAGTAGTCAGTATGATAGTAGTAGAGGACGCCTACACTAACCTACACGTCCTCAGTAGTCAGTATGATAGTAGTAGAGGAGGCCTACACGTCCTCAGTAGTCAGTATGATAGTAGTTGAGGACGCCTACACTAACCTACACGTCCTCAGTAGTCAGTATGATAGTAGTAGAGGATGCCTACACGTCCTCAGTAGTCAGTATGATAGTAGTAGAGGAGGCCTACGCGTCCTCGATAGTCAGTATGATAGTAGAGGACAACTACCCTACACTACACGTTATAAACGGACCATTGTTCGACCACCTCGTCCTCCCTTTTGTTTATTCCTCTACACTTGCTTATTACAATTTAATTCAAGTTCATAGACGATGTGGCCTTGAGGGAGGTAATAATAGATCTACTGTTAAAGCTCCTGGTCCGAGGGAAGGAGTTCAGGTGGGTTATAGTTGGTGCGTAAGACAATATAATACAGTATTACCTCCGAATCCTTCCTATTAGAGTTCCGGGTTACTTTAGGCGGTAGAACATAGGACAGCCAATTTACGGACCGCGGTTCGAGCCCCTTGTCCACCTCTGTATTTATATATATATATATATATATATATATATATATATATATATATATATATATATATATATATATTATTTATTTATTTATTTATTTATATATATAATATATATATATAAATAAATAAATAATAAATAAATATATATATATATATATATATATATATATATATATATATATATATATATATATATATATTATTTATTTATTATATATATATATATATATATATATATATATATATATATATATATATATATATATATATATATATATATATATGGGATGTTTGAATTGCATGTTATGTGCAGATGATAAGAAAGAGATGATTGCTAATGTTATGAATGGAAAGAAGTTGGATGTCCTGGCCCTAAGCGAAACAAAGCTGAAGGGGGTAGGCGAGTTTCAGTGGGGAGAAATAAATGGGATTAAGTCAGGAGTATCTGAGAGAGTTAGAGCTAAGGAAGGGGTAGCAATAATGTTGAAGGATCAGTTATGGAGAGAGAAGAGGGAACATAAATGTATAAATTCAAGGATTATGCGGATTAAAATAAGGGTCGGATGTGAAAAGTGGGTCATAATAAGTGCGTATGCACCTGGAGAAGAGAGGAGAGAGAGAGATTTTGGGAGATGTTAAGCGACTGTGTAGGAACTTTTGAGCCAAATGAGAGAGTAATCGTGGTAGGGGACCTAAATGCTAAAGTAGGAGAAGCGTTTAGAGAGGGTGTGGTAGGTAAGTTTGGGGTGCCAGGTGTAAATGATAATGGGAGCCCTTTAATTGAACTTTGTATAGAAAGGGATTTGGTTATAGGTAACACATATTTTAAGAAAAAGAGGATAAATAAGTATTCAAGATATGATGTAGGGCGAAATGACAGTAGTTTGTTGGACTACATATTGGTAGATAAAAGACTGTTGGGTAGACTTCAGGATGTACATGTTTATAGAGGGGCAACAGATATATCAGATCACTTTTTAGTTGTAGCTACAGTGAGAGAAAAAGGTAGATGGGATACAAGGAGAATGGAAACAGCAAGTAAGAGAGAAGTGAAGATTTATAAACTAAAGGATGAGGCGGTTAGGGTAAGATATAAACAACTGTTGGAGGACAGATGGGCTAGTGAGAGTATAATCAGTGGGGTAGAAGAGGTATGGGGTAAGTTTAAGAATATAGTGTTAGAGTGTTCAGCAAAAGTTTGTGGTTATAGGAAAGTGGGTGCGGGAGGGAAGAAGAGCAATTGGTGGAATGATGATGTAAAGAGAGTAGTAAGAGAGAAAAAGTTAGCATATGAGAGGTTTTTACAAAGTAGAAGTGATGCAAGGAGGGAGGAGTATATGGAGAGAAAAAGAGAGGTTAAGAGTGTGGTAAAGCAGTGTATAAAGGGAGAAAATGAGAGGGTGGGTGAGATGTTATCAACAAATTTTGTTGAAAATAAGAAAATGTTTTGGAGTGAGATTAATAAGTTGAGAAAACCAAGGGAAAGAATGGATTTGTCAGTTAACAATAGGAGAGGAGAGTTATTAAATGGAGAGTTAGAGGTATCAGGAAGATGAGGGAATATTTTGAGGAATTGTTAAATGTTGATGAAGATAGGGAAGCTGTGATTTCGTGTATAGGGCAAGGAGGAATAACATCTTATATGAGTGAGGAAGAACCAGTTGTGAGTGTGGGGAAAGTTCGTGAGGCAGTGAGTAGAATGAAAGGGGGTAAAGCAGCTGGGATTGATGGAATAAAGATAGAAATGTTAAAGGCAGGTGGGGATATAGTTTTAGAGTGGTTAGTGTTTTTATTTAATAAATGTATGGAAGAGGGTAAGGTTCCTAGGGACTGGCAGAGAGCATGCATAATTCCTTTGTATAAAGGCAAAGGGGACAAAAGAGAGTGTAAAAATTATAGGGGAATAAGTCTGTTGAGTATACCTGGTAAAGTGTATGGTAGAGTTATTATTGAAATAATTAGGAGTAAGAGAGAGAGCAGGATAGCAGATGAACAAGGAGGCTTTAGGAAGGGTAGGGGGTGTGTAGACCAAGTGTTTGCAGTGAAACATATAGGTGAACAATATTTAGATAAGGGTAAGGAGGTGTTTGTGGCATTTATGGATTTGGAAAAGGCATATGATAGGGTGGATAGGGGGGCAATGTGGCAGATGTTGCAAATGTATGGAAAAGGAGGTAGGTTATTGAAAGCGGTGAAATTTTTTTATGAGGATAGTGAGGCTCAGGTTAGAGTATGTAGGCGAGAGGGAGATTATTTCCCAGTAAAAGTAGGCCTTAGACAAGGATGTGTGATGTCACCATGGTTGTTCAATATATTTATAGATGGAGTTGTAAGAGAAGTGAATGTTCGGGTGTTGGCAAGAGGTGTAGGGTTAAAAGATAAAGAATCTAACACAAAGTGGGAGTTGTCACAGTTGCTTTTTGCTGATGACACTGTGCTTTTGGGGGATTCTGGAGAGAAGTTGCAGAGGTTGGTGGATGAGTTTGGTAGGGTATGCAAAATAAGGAAATTAAAAGTGAATATAGGAAAGAGTAAGGTGATGAGGATAACAAAAAAATAGATAATGGAAGATTGGATATCAGATTGGAGGGAGAGAGTATGGAGGAGGTGAATGTGTTCAGATATTTGGGAGTGGATGTGTCAGCAGATGGGTATATGAAGGATGAGGTGAATCATAGAATTAACGAAGGGAAAAAGGTGAGTGGTGCACTGAGGAGCTTGTGGAGACAGAGAACTTTATCCATGAAAGCAAAGATTAGAATGTATGAGAGTATAGTTATACCAACACTCTTGTATGGGTGTGAGACATGGGTTGTGAATGTTGCAACAAGGAGAAGGCTGGAGGCAGTGGAGATGTCATGTCTGAGGGCAATGTGTGGTGTGAATATAATGCAGAGAATCCGTAGTTTGGAGATTAGGAGGAGGTGTGGGATTACAAAAACTATTATCCAGAGAGCTGAGGAGGGGTTATTGAGATGGTTTGGACATATAGAATGGATGGAGCAAAATAGAATGACTTCGAGAGTGTATAAATCTGTAGTGGAGGGAAGGCGGGTGGGGTAGGGGTCGGCCTAGAAAAGGTGGGAGGGAGGGGGTAAAGGAGGTTTTGTGTGCGAGGTGCTTGGACTTCCAGCAAGCGTGCGTGAGCGTGTTAGATAGAAACGAATGGAGACAAATGGTTTTTAGGACTTGACGTGCTGTTGGAGTGTAAGCAAGGTAACATTTATGAAGGGTTTCAGGGAAACTGGCAGGCCGGACTTGATTCCTGGAGATGGGAAGTACAGTGCCGGCACTCTGAAGGAGGGGTGTTAATGTTGCAGTTTTGTAGCTGTAGTGTAAGCATGCCTCTGGCAAGACAGTGATGGAGTGAATGATAATGAAAGTTTTTCTTTTTCGGGCCACCCTGCCTTGGTGGGAATCGCCAATGTGTTAATAAAAAAATATAAATATATATATAATCTTTAGAATATATATATACATATATATATATATATATATATATATATATATATATATATATATATATATATTCATTGTGTGTGCAGATATAGAGATTGTCTGGTTTGCCGACTCTAGAACACGCACCGTCTCTGTAGTAAAATATTTAGTATAACGTGTGTTACTTTTACGCTGATTTTCAAAAAAATCAAGTAGGTATATAAAAACACGCGCGTACTCGAATGCAACGTTGTGTCAAAATTTCAAAGCAATCGGTGAAGAACTTTCGGAGATTTAAGATTTTGAAAAAACGAACTTTTTCATTTTTATTTATGTAGATATATGTGTGTGTGTGTACTCACCTAGTTGTGGTTGCAGGGGTCGAGTCATAGCTCCTGGCCCCGAGGCCAGTGTGTGTGTGTGTGTGTGTGTGTGTGTGTGTGTGTGTGTGTGTGTGTGTGTAAAAATTTCATGATAACACCGAAAATAAAAAAAATCGTATTTTTTTATATATATAAAAACACTGGTGGATGTGCAGAGGATAATTAACCATGGCAAAAGTGTTTCAGATGATTGCACTTGATTAAAAATGGGTTAATTGAATTTCCCGCGCCCAAGAAAGTAAGAAAATACGTAACCCAAATATTTTTAAATTTGAAAAAATAGGATTTTTTTAATAAAAAATTTCAGCAAATATCACTAGAAATATTTTTTTATTGATTTTTTGATAAGAATGAACAGTGTCTTATTTTATAATAGCGAAGAATGTTTAGAAATGTTCCGTAATTAATGAAGGTGCACATGTAGATTGTGAAGGTGCACATGTAGATTGTGAAGGTGCACATGTATATTATGAAGGTGCACATGTAGATTGTGAAGGTGCACATGTAGATTGTGAAGGTGCACATGTAGATTGTGAAGGTGCACATGTAGATTATGAAGGTGCACATGTAGATTATGAAGGTGCACATGTAGATTATGAAGGTGCACATGTAGATTATGAAGGTGCACATGTAGATTGTGAAGGTGCACATGTAGATTGTGAAGGTGCACATGTAGATTATGATGGTGCACATGTAGATTATGAAGGTGCACATGTAGATTATGAATGTGCAAATGTAAGTTATGAAGGTGCACATGTAGATTGTGAAGGTGCACATGTAGATTGTGAAGGTGCACATGTAGATTGTGAAGGTGCACATGTAGATTATGAAGGTGCACATGTAGATTATGAAGGTGCACATGTAGATTATGAAGGTGCACATGTACGTTATGAAGGTGCACATGTAAGTTATGAAGGTGCACATGTAGATTGTGAAGGTGCACATGTAGATTGTGAAGGTGCACATGTAGATTATGAAAGTGCACATGTAGATTATGAAGGTGCACATGTAAGTTATGAAGGTGCACATGTAAGTTATGAAGGTGCACATGTAGATTGTGAAGGTGCACATGTAGATTATGAAGGTGCACATGTAGATTATGAAGGTGCACATGTAGATTATGAAGGTGCACATGTAAGTTATGAAGGTGCACATGTGAGTTGTGAGAAGGTGCACATGTAGATTATGAAGGTGCACATGTAGATTATGAAGGTGCACATGTAGATTATGAAGGTGCACATGTAGTGAAGTGCATGTAGATTAGAAGGTGCACATGTAGAGTGTGAAGGTGCACATGTAGATTATGAAGGTGCACATGTAGATTTGAAGGTGCACATGTAGATTATGAAGGTGCACATGTAGATTATGAAGGTGCACATGTAGATTGTGAAGGTGCACATGTAGATTATGAAGGTGCACATGTAGATTATGAAGGTGCACATGTAGATTATGAAGGTGCACATGTAGATTATGAAGGTGCACATGTAGATTATGAAGGTGCACATGTAGATTGTGAAGGTGCACATGTAGATTATGAAGGTGCACATGTAGATTATGAAGGTGCACATGTAGATTATGAAGGTGCACATGTAAGTTCTCTCACCAATTATTGCAACACTTTTTAACAAATCCATTGAATCCTCTGCCTTCCCATCAATACTCAAAAAGCGAGGGTCACCCCAATACATAAGGGAGGAGATCAAGCAGACCTGAATAACTACAGGCCGATATCTAACTTACCCCTTCTCTCCAAAATCTTTGAAAAGTTAATTCATAGACAAATATATTCCTACCTCACCTCCAACAACGTACTCAACCACTGTCAATTTGGATTCAGGCCTAATAAAAATACAAATGATGCCATTATACACATGTTAGAAATAATTTACACCGCCCTTGAGAAAAAAGAAATCCCAGTGGGAATCTTCATTGATTTACGTAAAGCTTTTGATACAGTTGACCATGATCTGTTACACCTAAAATTATCGCACTATGGTATAAGAGGACACTCCTTAAACTACCTAAAATCATACCTTAGCAACAGAAACCAATATGTGTACACAAATGGAGCTAGCTCCACCGCGCAAACTATTACCGTAGGGGTCCCACAGGGAAGTGTTCTTGGCCCACTACTCTTTCTCATTTACATTAACGACCTACCAAATGCATCTCAACTACTCAAACCCATACTTTTTGCAGATGACACTACATACGTTATCTCGCACCCAAGCCCAGACATACTAGCCAACACTGCAAATACTGAATTGCAGAAAATATCTACCTGGATGATGACCAACAAACTTACTCTCAATATTGATAAAACCTATTTTATCCAGTTTGGGAACAGAGCTGCAAACGCACCACTTAACATAATGATAAACGGGTCCCCTATCACAAAACTCACAGAGGGAAAATTCTTAGGAATACATCTTGACAGTGGCCTCAAATTTCAGACACACATACAACAAATCTCCAAGAAAGTCTCAAAGACCGTGGGAATACTATCCAAGATACGGTACTATGTTCCACAACCAGCTCTCCTTACCCTATATCACTCACTCATTTACCCCTACCTCACCTATGGAATCTGCGCATGGGGCTCTACATCAATAACTCATCTCAGACCACTAATAACACAACAAAAGGCAGCAGTTAGAATGATAACAAATTCTCACTCCAGACAACATACTCCAACAATATTCAAAAACCTAAACTTACTCACCATACAAGACATCCATACTTTTTACTGTGCCTATTACATACATAGAACACTCTATGCAGATATTAACCCACCACTCAAACTTCTCCTTACTAATTTTAACAGGACACATGACCATAACACTAGACACAGATCACTCCTCGATGTTCCCCGTGTCCACCTAACACTATGTAAAAACTCAATGCACATAAAAGGCACGAAAATTTGGAATTCATTACCTGTCATTGCCAAAGAAACCCTACCTGTACCTCAATTCAAAACGTTGCTAAAAAAACACCTTCTCACCCAAAGATAATTGCTCCATATCATCCATTCCCAGCAAAGTAGAATAATCACTTAACGTAAAACCTGACTTTAAAGTCAATGTATTGTATGAATGAACGAATGAATGAATGTAAAACCTGTTATGAATAATACTTACTTAGCTAATTATTCCCACAACACAATGTTATCTCAATGTTATCTCACTTAATTAGTTGCATTGCTGCAATAAATTGCTACAATTAATTGATATGTTCAACTTATATTCAAACTTTAAAACTTAGATATGCAACTTTACTTATTTTATAAATTATCAACCATAACTTTTTATTATTTTATTATTATTATTGCTTTAATTTGTTTAATCTGATTTAATTAATTTTATAATGAAGACAAAAGTACAAAACTATGTTCAAATTTCATAGCTTAAATACTCACCTTTACTCATTGTATACTATCTACAAAAATTCCTACAATCTAGTTTTAAGTTAATTTTAAGTCTGCCCAAAATGCCCTGCATACTAGGGGCTTTTGGCATGTACACCTCATGTAATCTCAATAACCAAATGTAATTCTTTGTATCATGTCCAAATAAAAATTATTATTATTATTATTATTATTATTATTATTATTATTATTATTATTATTATTATTATTATTATTATTATTATTATTATTATTATTAAGGTGCACATGTAGATTGTGAAGGTGCACATGTAGATTAGGAAGGTGCACATGTAGATTGTGAAGGTGCACATATAAGTTATGAAGGTGCACATGTAGATTGTGAAGGTGCACATGTAGATTGTGAAGGTGCACATGTAAGTTATGAAGGTGCACATGTAGATTATGAAGGTGCACATGTAGATTGTGAAGGTGCACATGTAGATTATGAAGGTGCACATGTAGATTATGAAGGTGCACATGTAAATTATGATGTGCGTACATGTAAATTATGAAGGTACACATGCAAGTTATGAAGGTGCACATGTAAATTATGAAGGTGCACACGCAAGTTATGAAGGTTCACATGTAAGTTATGAAGGTGCACACGCAAGTTATGAAGGTGCACTCGCAAGTTTTGAAGGTTCACACGCAAGTTTTGAAGGTGCACACGCAAGTTTTGAAGGTGCACACGCAAGTTATGAAGGTGCACACGCAAGTTATGAAGGTGCACACGTAAATTATGAAGGTGTACACGTAAATTATGACGGTGCACACGTAAATTATGATGTGTGCACACGTATATAAAGGTGCACATCAGGCCAGACGGTGGATCAGGTCCTGATCAACCAGTCTGTTACTGCTGGCTCACTAGAAGTATATCTCAGTATATATAAATTAACACACTTTTGGTTTTATCTCACTGCACTGATATATACATTGATATACACCACTGGGTGTATATCAGTGTATATACACACAGATAAAATCTCTCAGTGTATATACCTTCATTCTAAGGCTTTGTAGTTATAATTACAGTTTTCAGTAAAATCAGCAGACAAATAGTAATGGCACTGTGTCAGTTTTAATTGGCCCTTTGTGGCACTTTTTAGCCCCGTCGCTGCTATACAATTATAAACAGTTTTAAGTGACATTTATCGTGAATATACAGGTTTCATAGTCGCCTTTTTTTTTTTAAATGCAAAATTAATATGGTTCGTGGATGCATTAATAGATGTATTGCTGGTGAAGACTGGTGTTCCAAACGGAAAAAGGAAATTAGTGGTGTACCTTGTATGGCCGCGTGTGTGCTGGCGTCAGGGGTGATATGTCCAGTGGTACCTTGTATGGCCGCGTGTGTGCTGGCGTCAGGGGTGATATGTCCAGTGGTACCTTGTATGGCCGCGTGTGTGCTGGCGTCAGGGGTGATATGTCCAGTGGTACCTTGTATGGCCGCGTGTGTGCTGGCGTCAGGGGTGATATGTCCAGTGGTACCTTGTATGGCCGCGTGTGTGCTGGCGTCAGGGGTGATATGTCCAGTGGTACCTTGTATGGCCGCGTGTGCTGGCGTCAGGGTGATATGTCCAGTGGTACCTTGTATGGCCGCGTGTGTGCTGGCGTCAGGGGTGATATGTCCAGTGGTACCTTGTATGGCCGCGTGTGCTGGCGTCAGGGTGATATGTCCAGTGGTACCTTTATGGCCGCGTGTGGGCTGGCGTCAGGGTGATATGTCCAGTGGTACCTTGTATGGCCGCGTGTGTGCTGGCGTCAGGGTGATATGTCCAATGGTACCTTGTATGGCCGCGTGTGTGCTGGCGTCAGGGGTGATATGTCCAGTTGTACCTTGTATGGCCGCGTGTGTGCTGGCGTCAGGGGTGATATGTCCAGTGGTACTTTGTATGGCCGCGTGTGTGCTGGCGTCAGGGGTGATATGTCCAGTGGTACCTTGTATGGCCGCGTGTGTGCTGGCGTCAGGGGTGATATGTCCAGTGGTACCTTGTATGGCCGCGTGTGTGCTGGCGTCAGGGGTGATATGTCCAGTGGTACCTTGTATGGCCGCGTGTGTGCTGGCGTCAGGTGTGATATGTCCAGTGGTACCTTGTATGGCCGCGTGTGTGCTGGCGTCAGGGGTGATATATCCAGTGGTACTTTGTATGGCCGCGTGTGTGCTGGCGTCAGGGTGATATGTCCAGTGGTACCTTGTATGGCCGCGTGTGTGCTGGCGTCAGGGGTGATATGTCCAGTGGTATCTTGTATGGCCGCGTGTGTGCTGGCGTCAGGGTGATATGTCCAGTGGTACTTTGTATGGCCGCGTGTGTGCTGGCGTCAGGGGTGATATGTCCAGTGGTACCTTGTATGGCCGCGTGTGTGCTGGCGTCAGGGGTGATATGTCCAGTGGTACCTTGTATGGCCGCGTGTGTGCTGGCGTCAGGGGTGATATGTCCAGTGGTACCTTGTATGGCCGCGTGTGTGCTGGCGTCAGGGTGATATGTCCAGTGGTACCTTTTATGGCCGCGTGTGGGCTGGCGTCAGGGGTGATATGTCCAGTGGTACCTTGTATGGCCGCGTGTGCTGGCGTCAGGGTGATATGTCCAATGGTACCTTGTATGGCCGCGTGTGTGCTGGCGTCAGGGGTGATATGTCCAGTTGTACCTTGTATGGCCGCGTGTGTGCTGGCGTCAGGGGTGATATGTCCAGTGGTACTTTGTATGGCCGCGTGTGTGCTGG
>WNWK01055327.1:0-11309 GCA_009830355.1 Cherax destructor
AAAAAAAAGACACATTTATTAAAATTTGGGATAAGTTTAGATTTAGAAAGGATATGGAAAATATTTTTTGGAAAAGGGGAGGAGGTGGAACCTGCCAGTAGGGTCATTGAAGAGGCCGGGTTTTTTCCCTTTCCCCGGGTTTTCCCCTTCACGGGTGTTTCGGCCCCCCACCGGGTTTGGTTTTTAGTGCCCGGTGATGGACCAGGTGCTTCGGCCCTTCAGTGCCCGGGAGGGCCCCGGGGTTTTGGCCCTTCAGTCCCCGGGGGTGATGGACCGGGGCCCGGGGCCCTTCCAGTCCCCTGGTGAGGCCGGGTTGGCTTTAAGTGCCCTGGTGATGGACCAGGTGCTTCGGCTCCTTCAGTCCCCTGGTGATGGACCAGGTGCTTCGGCTCCTTCGGCCCGGTGATGGCCCGGGGTTTTTGGCTCCTTCAGTGCCCGGGGATGGCCAGGTGCTTCGGCCCTTCAGTGCCCTGGGGAGGACCAGGTGCTTCGGCTCCTTCAGTGCCCTGGTGATGGACCAGGTGCTTCGGCCCTTCAGTGCCCTGGTGATGGACCAGGTGCTTCGGCTCCTTCAGTGCCCTGGTGTGGCCCGGGTGCTTCAGCTCCTTCAGTTCGTTTTTTTTTGGTAGTGCCTGATTATAGGAGCTTGTTCCATGGATGGAGTAGAAGTTGGTTGGGAAAGGTGTTTTTGTTTGTGGGATTGGTTTAGGGTTTGGGGGGACCTGCCTAGTGGGCCGGTTGGCCTGCTGCAGTGTTATTCCTTCTGAATCTTATGAGAGAGAGGGGTTAGATTTGAGCGGGACTTGGAGGGTTGTGAAGGTTGCTTGGTGCCCTGGGGATGGGATGGGCAAATATTTTTTGTTGGTGGGTTGGTTTTGGACATGGACTTCCTTTAGTATGGGCCAGTGGCCTGTTGCAGTGTTCTCCTTTTTATGTTCTTATAAGGTGATGTGTTTTTACTTTCTTTAATTAAAGCATTTCTAATGGTATCTTCAGAATGTCTCTTCTAATTAGCTTTCAATTTTTAACTATTGGGTATCTTAGTAGGACATAAGAACATAATAAATAAAAAAGGAGGAACATGCAACGGCCTGTTGGCCTATCTAGGCAGGTCCTTCACAATCCATCCCATAACAGAATAATTGCCATTTTTCAATCTATCCAAGAAATATGCTTTAATGATTCTATTAACTCAAGTGCGAGTCCAACTCAATCCAACCCCTCCCCACTCATGTATTTATCCAACCAATTTGAAAACTACCCAAGGTCATAGCTTCAATGACCTTACTAGGCAGACTGTTCCACTCATCAACTACCCTATTTCCAAACAATTTTTCCTATATCCTTTCTAAATCTAAACTTATCCAATTTGAATCCAATATTGCGGGTTCTCTTTGGAGAGATATCTTCAAGACCTTATTTATATCCCCCTTATTAATACCCATCTTCCACTTATATACCTCGATCATGTCTCCCTCATTCTTCGTCTTCAAGTGAATGTAATTTGGGTCTTCAATCTTTCTTCATACGGAAGATTTTAATGCTATGAATTAACTTTGTCATTCGTCGCTGAATGTTTTCTAACGAATTTATATCCATTCTGTAAAATGGAGACCAGAACTGAGCTGGTAATCTAGGTAGGCCTTACTAATGATGTATAAAGCTGTAAATAACCCCCTGGACTTCTGTTGCTTACACTTCTTGATATAAATCCCAGTAATCTATTTGCTTTATTTCTTACGGTTAGGCATTGCTGACTTGGTTTTAAAGGTTTTTTCACCATCCCCCAAATCCTTTTCGCATTCTGTACGGCGAGTTCAACATTATTGTGGTAGGTGCTAGGGTTATGAACATTCCCAGCTTTAGAACTTTGCATTTATCTACATTGAACTGCATCTGCCATTTTTCTGACCAGGAATTGAGTTTGTCTAAATCCTCCTGAAGTTCCCTGACATCTACGTCTGAATCGATTATCCCACCATCTTCGTGTCATCAGCGAATTTGCTCATATCACTAGTAATTCCCTCGTCAAGGTCATTTATATATATTATAAACAACAACGGGCCCAAAACCGATCCCTGTGGAACGCCACTTGTTACAGATCCCCACTCAGATTTAACCCCATTAATGCACACCCCCTGCTTCCTATTGTGAGCCATGACTCGATCCATGAAAACACTTTCCCCCAATGCCATGAGCAGCCACTTTCTTTAACAGTCTCTGATGTGGTACTCTATCAAAAGCCTTACTAAAATCCAAATAAACAATATCGAATTCTTTATCATGATCAACTGTCTCAAAAGCCTTACTAAAAAAAATTAATAAATTAGTTAGGCAGGAACGGCCTGGTGAATCCATGTTGAGTATCATTAATCAAATTATGCCTATCGAGATGGCTTTTATGTTATCAGCTATAATCGACTCTAATAATTTGCCTACAATTGATGTTAGACTTATTGGGCGGTAATTTGATGGTAACGACTTGTCCCCTGCTTTAAAAAAAGGAATTACATTAGCCATCTTCCACGTATCAGACACTACACCTGTTTGAAGAGATAGGTTAAAAATGTTAGTTAAGGGTTCACAGAGTTCGATTTTGCTTTCCCTTAAGAACCCTTGAAAAATCTCATCAGGACCTGGCGATATATTTTGCTTAAATGGTCTATCTGTTTGATAACCATTTCGGTAGTGACTGTGATACTACATAATTTATCTTCTTCAGGCCCACTAAAATACCTAATTCTTGGGATATTATTAGTGTCTTCCTGAGTGAAAACCGAGAGAAAATAATTATTAAAAATAGAGCACATTTCATTCTCTTTGTCAGTAAATGCCCATAATTATTTTTAAGGGGGACTTATCTTATCTCTAACTTTTGTTCTATACACCTGGAAAACTTTTTGGGTTAGTTTTCGAATCCCTAGCAACTTTAATTTCGTAGTCTCGTTTAGCTTTTCTTATCCCCTTTTTAAGGTCCCTCTTAATGTCAATATACTGATTCATAAGATAACCCTCACCTCTTGTGATACGCCTATAAATTCCTTTTTTCTGCCCTAAAAGATATTTGAGCCTATTATTCATCCATTTTGGGTCATTTCTATTCGATCTAATTTCTTTATATGGGATAAATGTTCTTTGGGCAGCATGTATAGTGTTCAGAAAACTGTCATATTGATAGCTCTCTTCATTACCCCAGTCCACAGATGATAAGTGTTCTCTAAGTCCATTGTAATCTGCTAAGCGAAAATCTGGGACCGTTACTGAGTTATCCCTACTATGAAACTTACATTTAATGCCAAAGGTAATTGATTTGTGGTCGCTTGCGCCGAGTTCCTCTGTAATTTCTAAATTATTAACAAGGGTTTCCTTGTTTGCCAGAACTAAGTCAAGCAGGTTATTTCCCTTGTAGGTTCTGTCACAAACTGCTTCAAAAAACAATCTTGAACTACTTCTAAGAAGTCGTTAGATTCTAAATTCCCAGTCAAAAAATTTCAATCAATTTGACTAAAGTTGAAGTCTCCCAGAATAACTACGTTATCGGGCATTGTGGCCTTAACAATTTCCTCCCATAGTAGTCTCCCTTGGTCCCTATCTAAGTTTGGGGGACGGTATATCACACCTAAAATCAATTTTTCATGCCCTCTGAAAATTCTATCCAGACAGACTCTGTATGTGTTATTTCAGACTTTATTCCCTTTTTTATGCAACAGTTCAAGCGATCTCGGACATACAGTGCCACTACACCCCCCTTCCCGAAACTTTTGTCTACTTGAAACAATTTAAAACCCTGTATATGACATTCAGCAGGCATGTCCCTATTTTTCGTATTGAACCACGTCTCAGTTATGGCAAATACATCAATGTTACCTGCACTTGCAACTAATCTCAAATCGTCCATCTTATTCCTAGCACTACGACTATTTGTATAATACACTTTTAAAGACCCTCCTTTCTCTTCACCCTTCCTGCTCCATTCTGTTTTTCCACTATACCTATTACTGTCCTTGTTATTGTTAAGATTTTTTATATCAAAGCCTAGATCTATATTTCGACATTCAGTATTTTTCATTTCTAAACCAATACCTCTAACTAATCCTAGTTTAAAGTCCTAGCAACACCCTCAACTGAGCTAGCAAGAAAATCCACACCTGCCCTGGATAAGTGAACCCCATCCCCCATTAGAATATTTTTTTTTGCATTTGTGGCAAATTATCAGTTACATTGAATGAAATGAAATACTGAATTACAAGCAAAAGACTGAGAATTTCTCATATCTTTTGTTTTAAATTTCCATCACAATTTATTCCGTCGAATATGCAGAGTAAAAATATATTTTGCAATAAATCTGGGAAAATCAATCTGAATATAATGAAAAAATATATATATCATAGATTTTAAGTAATATTAAATAAATTTAAACTGATCTGTGACATAGCGAGTGTAATTAGGGTAAAAAAAAAATAGGGTACGTTAGGGTAGGTTAGGTGAGGTCTCTATGTTAGATTTTGCCATAAGAATAAATATTTTAGAAATCTCTGCGTATTTTCAACGCTGAGTTCATAGATGAAGAAATTTTAACGATTTATGAAATAGTGAATAATGTAAAATACCCCCTAAACTTAATAGACAAATCTTTTAAAATTGCCAGAAATTTATTTTACGATTCGAGAAAGTAAAAACATTTAATCATGAACATATTCGCTCTCCATTACCATGGAAACCTTTTTGATATACCTTCTCTACTTAAGAATTTTAAAATCAAAGTTTTTTTTAATAGAAAATATACTGATACATTAAAAAAATATGATTAAGAATTCCCCCCAAAAGCTGATGGCTTCGTCTGTAAGATTCCCAGTAAAAAAAAATTAATAAATTTTGAGAAAGTTGTATCAAGCAGGTCTATAGTTGAGAGAAATATAATCGAATCAAGTTTCATAAAAATAGTATTGATTTTAACATAAATATTAGTTCAGGGTTACATCTATTTATTTATCTATCTATCTCTATATATATATATATATATATATATATATATATATATATATATATATATATATATATATATATATATATATATATATATATATATATATATATATATATATATATATATCATATATTAAATTTGTTTACAATTTATAGAATTTGTGAGGAATCTAAGCTATGTATGACATGACACTCACAAATTTCACTTGACATCTGACCTGACAAAATCTTCACTACACTCACATGCTCAACGTGCTGGGTCAGATGTAAAGTCATATGTGAGGTGATATCTCAGCCTTATAAGCCTTCTGCTGCCCTATTGTTTTTTATAGTTCCTTGAAAACGTGAGAAATCAAGAAATTGCTTGGAAATTTACTATATTTTTCACAGTGGTTATTTTGCATATCTTTCATTGCGACTGGGAGGTATTGGGGTTCACAAGGTAATGCAGGAAGCATTACCTGCACCTCTGTCCTCATTCATGGCTTCCATTGAACTTATTAAGGAGATTGTTCCCGAACGTTAAGAGGCACTGAATGAGCTAAAGACTAAAAGTTCATCAAAGCAGCAATAAAGTGGGACAACCTCTTCAGGCAGACCAGCTCCTTCAAGAGAGTACAAACAGCCCCAGTGGGACAAACCAATCTTGGAAAAAATCGCCTACACAGTACTATACAATGCTCGTCTCACAGTGTTAAAGGCAACACATTCAGATTTCCCTTTAGCTGTTCCTAATTTCTCCTTGGGTACTCTGCTCGACCCGCAGGCCATTCAGATTGATGTAACTCTTCTCCCATACTCACTGAATATAGGTACATTGACAGTGGGGCATCAGCTGGTCAGTTTGGATTGCATGGTCTCGTCTGTCAAATGTCAGAAGGGAAGTATACCAGACATGAGAAAGTCATTGACATCAAGCAAACACTCGCCACTGCATGTTAACTAGCAGAATGAGAACCTCAGGTACAGAGGTCTGATGGAAGCCAAAAGCGTCCAGTTGGAGTCACCGTGTTACCCTAGAAGGATGGTATGCAGATTGTATGTGACTTCACCTGTGTATCTACATTGGCTGACAACTGCTTACCATACTCTGAAGCATTAAGGGTTATGCCGCCAGTTGCAGGGAGAAGCAGAAGATCTACAAATACAGAAGGCCGCCATCTTGCTATAGCTTCATTCCAGTAGGTTCGGATACCCTCGGAGCATGGGGCAAAATTCCACAAAGAGTTAGGTAAAAAAAAACTCATCGTGGAAACCAAGGATCCCAGAGCGACCGGCTTCCTCTTTTATCTGAGACTCAGTCTTGCGATCTTGAGAGGAAATACCTGCAACATTCTGGGCACATGGCCCACTGCCATGTACCTATGTGTTAATCTCCTTCTCATTATATCTTTGTTATTGTATTTTGTTTTCAAATAAAGCTCATAGAATATACGGGGTGGTAGGAGAAGAAAATACTCAAACACCTGAAATTTTCCTGAAGTATGTTTATTCTCTTCTCTGAGGATGAGGGTTCAAAGTCCAGTTCTGAAGGAAGTACTTCCTTCACTCATCGTGATGACGGTCCTCTGGGAACGTACTTGCTTGGACAAGGGGGAGTTGAATGATAACTCTAGGTATTTCGTGTTGCATTCAACACATCAGGAGCTTGCAATGTTGCACAAATGAGTAAGAGATCTCAGCAGTTTCGTTCAGAGAGACGCTCTTGCTAAGAATGAGGATGGGAGACAAGAAACGAGTACATAGTGCCAGAAAGATTGAGTATTATAGGAATGGAGGATAGTCAGCCCACAAGCAAAGGTAATGGAGTGCTTACCTAGCAAAATTAACAATGGTAACATGATAATTATCAAAATGATCAGTCAGACTTCGGAACAATATAAAGGACTTTAAATTTTAAATTCTAAACAGAGATGTGTCTGGTATTTGTCTTAGGAATTTTCCACACAATTGAGGAAACAAGAAAACGGGTTTATGGCAGATTCATTTAAACCTAATGGGAACATGTAAGGGCAGACAGCTATAGTTTATCTATCACACCACACTCTTGGGCAGACGATAGTCGAACCCAGGATAGCAGGAAAAAAAGAGACCCTAATTCATTGGAGTGGAACCCTGGCACTTAAAACAAACCAGAGTTTTCATATATGAATCCAATTTTAGATTATGCATGATAGCCTCAGTTATATATGAATCAAGCTTGAATAACCCACAACTACCATTATATACTGAATGTTTATCATGTTTAATAATTGCCGACTCTAGAATATTTCTAAGCATGAAATACATAGAACAATGACTTTGGCTTCTAACCACTTAGCAGGATTGTCACAAACTCATGTGTAGTAGTGAGTATGGAAAGGTTTGTCCCAATTACCCAATGCTACAGATGCTACCAGTTTGGGCATAACACCAACAAATGCAACAAGGAGCAAACCATTTGCAGTATCTGTGCTGGAGAACATGTTCATAGGGAATGCCCCAACAGGAGCAAACCCAAGTGCATCCTCTGTGGCGATAAGCACCACGCTGTCTCCCCTGGCTGCCCCACCAGGAAGGCTGCAATTCAGAAAATCCTGGACAACAGGAAGTCAGCACTGAATAACAGAAACACTGATCAGTCACCTCCCATTGTATCCCAAGGAGCCTTCCCCAGCCTACAAGCTCTGGCAGTGCCTCCACTGCTACCTCTTCATCCAACAATGCCAGTGCCCCCACTGCTACCACTTCAACCAACAATGCCTGGAACCAACCAATATCCCACCCACCCCATCCAACTCCAACCTACTCTACTCCCAGCCCACCCCAAGCTCAAGGCACACTTTCTACCCTATTCCCCCTGGCCCCATCCAAGAGGGGTAATGAAGAGCACTGCCTTCTATTTGATAGCAAAGGAACTAGCAAGGGTGATGACCGGCTATTCTGCACCCTCATCAATGCCTTGTTTGAAGCCAATGGTTCCATAGTCATACAATATCCAGACATAGTGCGATCTCATATGGGATCTTCCCCACAAACTCTGGCCCCTACCCAACCAGCCCCTCGCAGGAAGTGACGATCCCGGCACCGGTTACGAAGCTGTTGCACAATCTACCGCCTTTGAGGCTAACCTAACTGACCACACAGGTCCAGAACTCCCCGCCAATGTGGCTGACCTAACTGACCACACAGGTTCAGAACCCACCGTCATTGAGGATGACCAAACTGACCACCAGGCTCCCACGCTACTCAGGGGAGACAGTCACTGGGCAACTAGATAGTCTTGATGAACTAGACCTCCAACACCAAGAACCAGTGTCCCCTATTTCAAGCAACTGCAGTTCTGAGACCCCAGTACACCGAGGGACACAGACTCGGACATGAGTTCGGGATCAGAGAATGAGTCTGAAGTGTCACCTGATGTTACCATTACCAATAGCAGCGATGAAGCCTCTCTATTCTCGCAGGTAAACACCCAGGAGTATACCCTCCCTACCCCTCTGAAACACACTGGCAGGCGCAACCAACCCCATCGGGACTGCACCTCCAAACGTACCTCCTCTGCTTGCAGCTATACACCTAAGCACGTAAAATAATAGGGATCACAATTCTGCAAATCAACATTCACCACTTCTTCAACAACCGCTACCTTTTGAAATAGAGTTGTGTAACCACAACCCAGACATTATCCTCCTCAACGAAACAGCAGCCAGACCTGACCAACACATAAAACTCCCCGGTTACTCAACACTCGAGAAATCCAGAGGGCCTTATAGTGGAGTAGCCATCCTTGTGAAGCGGGGATATGAATTCCGTAACATCCATGTCGAAGAGGACAACATCCTAGCAATAGAACTGCTGACCTCATATGGCCGACTCGTAGTGGGAACAGGCTACTTTCCCCCCAGACAGCCGTACATTGAGTCTATCCCCTTACATAGATTACTCAGTCGAAACGTCCCTACAGTCCTCGCAGGTGATTTCAATGCCCACCACCCCGCTCTCTTTAACTGTGGCGCCGCCCTCCCGCAGGGTGACCATAAAGGAAACAACTCTTCAACCTAATGGCGGCAAGAAATCTATCTTTCCAGGGCCCATTCTTTAAATCATATGTGGGCCCCCACCCAGGGACTCCTGACATAGTACTCACCAACAGGGACTGCGATCTGTTCCACTGCAAAGTGTCCCCGGGCGGCAACGTCGGCTCTGACCATATCCCTGTCATAATTAAGCTACAATCCACCCCATTCCGCACACCCATCCGCCCTAAACCCAACCTGAAAACACTTGGCTTCGACCCCTTCAGGGATTACCTAGCAAACGACCAGACTATTCTTCTTGACAACCAACCCTCCACTGCAATAGATGTGGCGATCGCATCTCTGCACAATAGAATCACCGAGGCCACTGAAGCATGCTGCCAACTAACCACCTCCAGGGTTTACCAACAGTACAAACCAACTAGAGAAATAAAAGACAGAATGAACAATTATCAAGCTGAATGTAGAAGGAACCTCCTCTCAGGCCAGCCCACTCGCGATGTACTCCTAAGAATGAGAAGGAATTAACAACCCTAATCACTCAGCACAAAAGAGACCTATGGAAATACCTTGTGCTGCAAGCTAATCAGTATAAGCGACAACCAGAACGATTCTGGAGCAAGATCCCAGACTACTGGGGCTAAGCACTCACCCACTCAACTCCTCACACACTCATTCACTAATAATTTGCTCGACCCCAGTCTTGTCAAATAAAGAAACTCTTGTAAATAATCTGGAGATCACTGAAGAGCTTGGAGCTAGTGATCACAAATCCATTACTTTTAATATTACATGGGAGTACGAGAATAGGGATAATGGTAAAAGTTCCTGATTTTCGTTCTGCCGATTATATTGGACTTAGGGAACACCTGTCTAATCTCGACTGGGGTAATCTAGCTAACGATTACGATGGGATCTGCGTTTATGATTTGTTTCTTAATAATGTACAACGTGCACAGAGTATGTTTATTCCCCAGAGAAATTTAGGTCAAATAATAACGATCCCAAATGGATTAACAGGAGGCTAAAACATTTATTAGGGGAGAAAAGAGGAATTTATAGGCGCATCAAAAAAGGAGATGTTAACCTTATTGACCAATATGTTCAGTTGAAAAGAAGTAAAAAAGGGGATTAGAAAGGCTAAACTGACTATGAGATTAAGGTTGCTAATGAATCAAAGACTAATCCAAAAGGGTTCTTTCAAGTTGTACAGGACGAAGGTGAGGGAAAAGGTATGACCTCTGAAAATTGGGAATGGACAGCTGACGGATAACGAACTGGAAATGTGTTCTCTATTTAATGACTATTTTTTGTCAGTCTTTACACAAAAAGACGTAAATGAGATTCCAGAAATTAACAATTATTCAGTTCCTGAAGAATTCAAATTAACTAATATTACTGTCACGAGGGACATGGTTATCAAACAGATAGATAAACTGAAGCAAAATAAGTCCCCGGGACCCGACGAGTTGTTTTCCAGGGTACTTAAAGAATGCAAAATGGAACTTAGTCAGCCATTAACGAATGTGTTTAATACGTCCATCCTAACTGGTGTTGTGCCAGAGATGTGGAAGATAGCTAATGTAGTTCCTATATTCAAATCAGGGGATAAGTCCATTCCATCAAATTACCGTCCAATAAGCCTCACGTCTATAGTAGGCAAATTATTAGAATCAATTATAGCTGATATTATCAGAAGGAAATAAATGGTATAAAATACCGACACAATGGAAAAATAAACACATAAGCAGTATAATGTGATCCTTTATTGACAACGTTTCGCCCACGCAGTGGGCTTTATCGAGTCACAGACAGATCTACCTGGAAAATGAGCAACATAGAGATATATATAGGGTACAGTCAGGTGGAGAATGCTGGGTCAGATGGAGAAAGCTGCATGTGAGTCTTAAAAGTAGTGTGAAAACATAGTGTGACTTAAAGGACCTGCAGTGTACCATTCTTGAGTTCTAGGTGGGATAGCGTTGAAGAAGTTTCTTGGCAATAGGTTCAGCTATGTTGTAGAAGCCGTTGTTCTGGTTAAAGTTGTTGGACATACAGATGAGTGATGATTCTAAAAGGGTTCTTCGGTATTGCGTGTTGTCTTCTCTGGCGATGAGTTTTTTGCGTTTCTGTAGTTGATTTAAAAGGTTGTGTAAATTTCGGTGTTGAACACAGGCATTTCTTGAGTCGTCAGATCTGCCTGCGTACTGGTGTTCTGGGAAAAGCGTGTTTGTAGGTCTCTGGATGTTTCGCCAACGTATAATTTGCTGCAGCCATTACAAGGGATTGTGTATACCCCTGCCG